>NJDC01004378.1:41955-59112 GCA_002245475.1 Calephelis virginiensis
ACGTAGGTGCCCCCGTGTTTGTACATGTGAGTGTGTGTACGCATGTGTTCATGTATGTCTGTGTCCGTCTGTCTTTGCCTTTGATGGAATGCTGTAGTGTTTAGATTTATTGAACATTTTCAATTTTACGATTATGAGTATAAAAATATTTCATTTAATCCCAGATCATTTCTGTGGTTAAATAATTTCGGTTTCGGGTTTGACCCCGAGTCTAATAAACATAATAATGTATTTATTCAATTCTCAAATTAAAGTGGCCTTTTAAAGCACTTTGCCCGTGGATTGGATAAGTGTCTCGTTGACGATAGTTCACATTATGAGTCTAAACTACCTTAGCCTAATCGTGGGTAATCTGGTTTTACCTCTGCCTACTTCTTCAGGAATATAGGCGTGAATATTATTTTTTTTATTAAATCAGCATCCGCATCAGCATCAGCTGATATTAAAAAAACCTGCATCAGCAACAACCCCGGTTGCTATATCGTGTAATGTGCCTATACCAACGACACACTATAATGGCCAGTTTGATACATTACAAAAATAATGTGAATGATAAATTACTATCGAAATAAAGTAGGTACTAAGTAATTGCTAGTCAAATTAAGTTGTAATATAGTATAGCAAGTAATAGCTCAATAAGAAGTTTTAATCAAACGAAAACATCAATTTATAAGTTAGGTAAAACAAACCTCAAACTGGTCATTATAGCGAGGCTCTAGTATAATAAATATTATCTACGTCTATCATTATAGGTTTATCAAATCCCTACGTCTGTAATCATAACCTTTGTTTACCTTACAGTAAAAAGAGAGCATCTAAATGCCCATAACCTAAAAGAGGTAGGCAGAGGCACAACCAGGGCACCAACGACTTGTTGAAGACATTAAGCCGGACAACAAGGCACATACTCGTATCCAATCCCGGGCGACGTTATTTGTAATAGAAAATTAAAAATTCATATTTTTTTTTCGCTGCCCGTCATTGAGTTCGAACCTAGGACTTCAAGAAGTCAAGTCCAACAAAGTACCGCTAAACTACAGATACCTTACAGTACATTGTTAAAATCAGTATAATACAAAACAATATATTTGTCTAAAAGCCCGTTTTAATTTCATTCCATTACCGGAGCGTAAAGATACGGTTTTGCATGGAAACATAAATAAAAAGAAATAAACCGTCGAAACAATAATGTGCGAGTACGATTGTAGTTGCTTTTACAATAGAAGCCGGCGACGAGACATGCGGGTCGCGGGCGGAACCGCCGTGCAGTAAAATCGGTCCTTTCAAAACATTTTACGTGTGCCTCAAGTAAAAAGGATCACAAAACCGTCCTATATTGTTATATAAGTATGTTTTCTTGAACTGGAAATATAAACAAGCAGCTTTTGATTGTGGCTATGTCAGCATAATTTAAGTTTCAGCCTATACAAAATAAACAGAAAAACGCTTTCTCAAAATTTTACTGATATGCTTTTATTGGTATTAATAGTTATTTATTAACATCTCTTTGCATATAAAATATAATTACTTGTTTTAACTCTTGCAGTTATAACACATACATTTTTTTTTTGTTACATAAGAAAGTTAATAATCCCGCGACTAATGTGAAGAAATAACTGCAATCTATAGAGATCATAGATGTTTTAGGTGAATAGGTATCCGGGGTTTTAAGCCGATTGTGAAGTACTCTTTCTGCTTCCACTACACTCCGGAACGGAACATGACATCGTCAATATGACGGCCGGAATAGCACTCTACCATCAGTGAATGACCCTTCCGCCTCTGCTCCTCTCTGCTACATGAGGACTCGGATTAACACGAGGGGCTTTTGACTATCTTAGTGGTTTTTGGTCATTGCTAATTATATTATAAATGCGATATACTTCACATATTTCACATGAAACGGTGTTTATAAGTTTTAGAATAGAAATGCATTAAATTTTGGAGAAAGCCATAGGCTAAATTTTATTCTGGGATTTTTACAGAATTTCGCAGGAAACCTTAATACGATGACGAAGCCGCGAATAACAGCTAGTATACTAGCAAAAATTGTGTAATTAAATTAACAGTGTATACAAAAAAGGATTGAAAACATTTTTTTGTTACAAAATTAATTATTTGTTGTTCTTCCATAATGGAGTTATTTTTTAGAATCAATAAATTTTTATTGGTTAGGCGTTTGTAAACATGAAACAATGTAAATTGTTTTATTCACAAACAGCCAGACTTTTAATACCTTTAACGGTAAAATGTCGAGTCGAATTAATATTTTCGGATTGTCGAATCCAGAAATCGACTTCAAGTAAGTTATTCCACAACTAGGGTATACGATTCAATCGACTCCACTTCGCTAACTGGATAGCATAGCGTCAAAACTTTATTAAACTAAATTCTAAGATAACGTACTTTTACCACTATTACACATTATCTTCAATTATTTCATGTGACATATTTCTTAAGGATTAAATAACTAGATATTCCCCATGGCTACTTCCGCTTATTATAGCTATTCAGCTCCCTCGAAGGATTTTAGATATAGAAATAAAAAATAGCCTATGTCATACACTGCGCCTACTACTATCTTTACAAACGATAAACATATATGTATAACATCGCTCAGATGCAATCGCAAGATGCAAAGAAAGATAAACAAACAAATAAACTTTTCCATATGTAATATCAGTATCAATTCACAAAGTTTCATAACCTTCCATAAATAAAACCATATCAAAAAAGCCACAAAAACTGTATCAACCAATACTTTTACAAAATAAGTTTTATGACGTTTCATTTTCAAGTTTTTTTTCCTTTATTTTTAAATAATACACTATTTAACAGGACATTTGTAATTTTGTTGCGTATGCTACTAGTATTAACTATTTTTATGTACTTTTTTAGATAAATTGATAGCGTCGATAAGAAATTAGGAATTTGGTAATATTTGGATTGGTTTAATTATTATTTCGTAAATATTTATTTACTGTTATTTAATAAAAGGCTATATTTTATACGTATAAAATATTAACTAATGAAACTCAAAAGTAAGCTAATTTTTGCTTTAGATAATATGAATCTCGAGAGGAGACTTACTAACAAACTCGTCAATTGCCTAAATTATCTATAAAACCTATAACAAAACAACAAAACCTATTTTACATCAGATTGTGAAAAACACAACGCTTCTGACTTTTACAAAATTTTTACAAAACAGTTGCTTTTGCTTCAGACGGTGTTTGGTATGTAAGTCTAATAATAGATATTTATTTCAATAAATAGGGTATATTTTTCTAATTGATTTACTCCATGATGTTTGAACTCTTCTATTAAAACACTCGATTTGTAACTGTCGTATCTACTTACTTAGTTAAATCATTTATTAAGGTAAAAAATATTCTAAAAAAAGTAAAAATATTCTATTTTAAGTTATTCAAATGAAAAAACTACCATACTATAGAAAACCAAGTAATTCGAGTTTCAACCTGTTTGTGAATATCTTTTATTAAATCTACTGAAACCACTAAAACGTAAAACACCCAATTTGAATATGCTTTTATTTTTTGTGATATATAAACTACAAATCAAAAAAATAAAATAAATGTTTAATTGCTTGAAACTAACTGTACTATCCTCCTAAGTGTGAGGGAACTATTTTTGTTATGGCACGCTGGGGACATACTGGTCGGTTCGAAATAGACTCGAAGTAGGAAGCAAAAATAGAATTCTGTTATGCATCTAAGCAATACCGCCAATAAATGGATTTCTAGACGGTTGAGCCTAAGATTTAAAGAACAAAATTTTCCAAGATTTAATGGAACAATTTTTGGGAACGATTTTCCCTACGGTATGTTTTTAGGAGATAGGGATTTTGCTGCGCGACCGAACTGAAAAAAATGTGATAGTAATAACTGTAAGAAAAAGTGGATGGAATAAAACCGTTAAATGAGACGTGCACAGGCGCGACAGTCGTATACACAAGCGAGTAGTGTATAATACCTTTCTCTTTCTCCTTCACTCCACCCCGGCAATGCATAATATATACTCATGAATTGTGTCGATTCTACATTAGCCGAAGGAATTTCGTTCCTACCTGGTGTCCCACGACATCAAATCATATTAGAGTTATAATCTCTTGATTAGTGATACCACATCCTCTATAGTTGTATTCCGATTCAAAACACTTGCGGTGTAGACAGAGAGTATCGAGTGTCAAGTGTCACGATCCTTGTAGACTTTTCTACCTTCATTGACATTTATTACACGAAAGGCTGCTTTCCTTCAACTTCTGCCTTCCTGCCAGGCAGCTCGTAAAAGAAGAGCAAAGGCTTACCGTCACCATCACCGTGACATCCTACTGATAAACTTGCGCAACGACTCGCCTGGATGGGTACTACCGCCTTACCTATTCCTGACGCCTACTGTCAGTGCTTGCGGTTGAGGTGTTCTGGCGGAGGGTCAAGCAGCCGGTATTCTTAATTTTGCTCAAGGCCTAACATCCCGGTCTCAGGTTGGCAACGCACCATTACCACCTTTGGTGTATCTAGGTGGCGTGAATTTCTTAACATTGGGAAATCCGTCTGCTTGTTTACCTTCCAATTGACCTTCACAATTGACTTCGCACATCCGCACCTTGTTTATTGAATCAGGCGATACTTTGCGGAAATCCATTATACCAGATGTAAAATAAGCCTTATTTGCCACAACAGTTACACTGCTTACGCGGGATTAGCAAAATAAAGGCTTATTTTACATCCGCACCTATAGCATCTATTGTGTCTTTCAGTCACTGTTATCTCTTACCCTTAAAAAACCCGCTTATTAAGTGACCTCTTCCATAAAAAATATAATACTCAAACTATTGTCGTCAATCCAAAACAAAACCACCCAATATTATTATATTAAATTATTGTCGTCAATTCAAAACAAACAATATTGCGTGAAAAAAAACATCGAATCTCCCAAACTTTGCATTTATATCTCTATATCTATCTCTCTAACTGATCTCTCAGATAAAAAAATATACCATCCAAATTATTGCCGACAATCCAAAACAAAAAATATTGTGTGAAAAATAACAAACATTGAATCTCCCAAACTTTGCATTTATAATATTCGGACTGTATCGCACAAACCATTGCCGTCAATCCCAAAAAAAATATAAATTCTACATATCGTATCGAATCTCCCAAACTTTGCATTTATAATATTCGGACTATATCGCACAAACTGTTGCCGTTTATCCGAAATAAAAAAAAAAAAACTGATATAAATTCTATGTCGTTTCTTTGTTGTCAAAGTGTTTGTTTATCAATAAATCCAGACTTATGCGTTTTGCGTACATGCAGATTGATTGCACGGACGTCAGAGCATAGAAAATATTGCGAATGCGTAATTGGATACGGGTATGTCGCTCGCACTCGACGGCCGGCAGCGCCTGCTGCTGACACCTCGTTGACAAATAATATGACGGATGATAAATACTTACACACCTATCAGCTTGAATTCAATTTCATTTGAAGTACTTTTAAATCCAATATTTAAATTAAAGTATAAATACTAGCATTAACCGCGGCGTCACTGAGACTTACATACAGTAAGTTTTTTGAAGTGAAAACTTCTTTAGCGGCGTGGCGCACTTTTTTTTGGAATGGGTAAAAACTTCTAAGCTCGCGTCAGGACAGATAGAGAGTAAACAAGCGCTTCCGCGAATGTTCGTGTTGTCATGTTTGTGTACGATAGCGCAATAAATATTGTAAATAACATAAATTTTGTATTCTACCACATAAGATAGATCGGTTTTTACTTAAAAAAACCGCATCAAAATTCGCTGCGTAGTTATGGAGTTTTAAGCATACATAGGGACGCAGGGATAGAGGAAACGACTTTGTTTTATGCTATGTAGTGATAAAAAAGACGGGTTGCACTCCGGGAGTGCCGGCAGAAGTGAAAACTTGAATATTAACGTTATGCATTTTTGATATTTTGGAATGGTTAGGGAAAAAACTATGCACAAATATTATTTTCATATCAATGACCTGCGTTTGGCTTGACAAAAACTCGCTAAAGTAAGACCACGTGACGGCTAGGAGCGTCGTCATATTATCTGTATAAGGAACATTGCTCGTCTACACATAAAGCTTATGTTCAAGATGGAACAAATAGAGCAATGTCTGTTGATATTATACGTATCTGCTATCTGTGAGAATGTAATACCATTACATTATATATATTGCGGCGTATTATCCATTGCGCATCCTATACTCTTCGGAAATATCTAAGCAATACAAAAACAGCAATGAATCTACGTTTTATTTTAGATCACTCGCCGTCTTATTCACGCATGCGTGGTGCGCCGTCTTACGTTCTTACGATCTGACGCGACTTTAGAAGTTTTTACCCATTTCAAAAAAAGTGCGCAACGCCGCTAAGGAAGTTTGACTTAAGTCCAAGAGTTTCCCTTAGTGAAAAATTCAAAGAAATTAATATTCTAACTGTTACTTCCCAGTGCATCAATGAAAATTTAATATATGTTCAGACGAATTTACATTCATTTAAAAGAAACTGTGATATACGTAATGTAAATACGAGGAATAAAAACAATCTTGCTGTGCATGTGTCCCGTCTCCACAGAGTTAGTCATTCTTTCATGGGCCAATGTATACGCTTTTACTATAAACTTCCCGATTCTATGAAATAAATTTAAAAAATGTGTCAAAGTGAAATTGTATTTTAAAAGGTTACTTTACTGTTGCTGAATATCTGTCGGATAAGAGTGTTTGGGATTAATTGCTCCTCATACCAATCCCTTACTAGTAATGATGTGTGATGTAATAGTAATACAATTGCATAGAATAAGGAAAAAAGGCAGCTCGCTGAGTTCCTTGCCGGATCTTCTCAGTGTGCGGCCGCCTTCCGATCCGGTGGTAGTTTTTTGTATTATATAGACTCGTCACAAGTGCCTTTTGTAAGGTGGATGTGAATAAAAATCTGTTCTATTGTATTCTAATCACTTCAAAAATATTAACTGAAATAAGATTACAATTAAAATGTCTGCAAATGATTTCAGAATGTTGTTTACTGTGCTTCTAATGATTTACAGGATACTCAAACACTTTTATTGTTTTTCTTATATCTATCTTTCTGTTTATTTATGCTATTAAATTGCAGGTTATAGGACAACATTCAGGCAACTTTTATCTCAGATTATTCACAGGGTCAAAATAAACGCGATAAAATCGCTTTTCCGCTTAATTTGACTACCAACATTACCAACAAAAGTTATATGAAGAGAGTAACTCAACGCCACTAATGATTTCTTCAATACAACGTTATTATATTTCTTTTTTCAACCGCCGGCGGAAATGCCGTTGCATTATGAATTCGTCATCTTTGCATGTGTACATGTTTGTGTGTGTGTGTGTGTGTGTGTGTGTGTGTGTGCGTGTGTGTATGTGTGAACCCGGGGATCGAAACCGGGACCTTAAGAAGTTAAGTCCAATGCCGGACCGCTAGACTATAGAGACGAACCACCCTTTAAAAAAGGAATAAATAGAAATAGAAATTTGTGTCGGATTTTTTGCAGTTTTATTGTGCTTGATTTACTTACTATTCTTTTAACCTTTTTTTGTATTCGAACTTTGCATAATACAAAACTTATAAAGTAATATCTCAAACATCAGGATAGAAAGGATTTAAACTAAATCTATTAGAGCATTGCTATATGTAAAGTTATACTTAAGTAGAGGGTCTGGTATGTGCGCGGATTGTTTCGGTCTCGTCGAGTTGAGCGCAACTAATGAAATCATAAATCACAGGGTTGAACACATATCGACAGATTTTAAACGGCCGATGTTTAACATTCAAATATTTCTGTACGTTTCAAATTATTTGCTTTAATTTGCTGTTATATATCGTTGAGTTTAGGTCTGCTAAATACACAGTGTAAAGGACAGCATAACGAAAAATTTAACTATGGATTTCGACATGCTAGACATACATAGGTTCATGTAGTTCGAATTTTGTGTCGGTAATTTCATGAATTTTTAAAAAAATATTTTTTTGTATTAATTTCACTATTATTTCATTAATACTATCTAACACAATTCGATTTTTATTAAATATCTAATAAATAACATATATTTCCTAAAAACAGCAATGTAATAAAACAGCGTTTTCGGTCGGCACTTACAGCTCGCAATGCGCGGCTTAATGCATATACTTTGTTCGCTATACATTGCGGGCTGAAAAAGTGCTCAATATTTAACCACTTGTTTCCGATAAAAACTGTAAAAGTAATTCTGATGTCTGATATGTATCTAAACTACCACAGACGTTATCGTGACAGTGTCAAATACACCCAGTATAAAAGGCTTGGAAATAATAACAATATTATTTTATTTTTGAACGTCTAGTTCTCTAATATATCTTCTATTATTTAATATAACAAGTTATCGCTCAAGTGTGGCTAAAGGAAGTTCAGTAGTAGAAGATTAGTACTGATGGTATATTACTAAATTAAATGAGAAGCACGCCACACTATATTTAAGTTTTTTTTTAATATTATTACAAGATTTTATTTAGTTTTAGATGATATGCAACAGTGTGAAGCGGCTATCCTCAACCGTTTTTAGGGCAAAACAAGCACGCACCTCCTCTGATGATAAGAGATAATCGCATGCTATGTACCCTACAGATGTGCGTCACTGTCCTATGGCTGGGTGTTGGGCCAATTTTGCAAACCTACCGTCTACTCTACTATCCGGACTCATTATAGATAAGGTGATCGATACCTATGCGGACATATTGCTGCACAGCGCTACCACCAATGATATTGTCGGTAATTACCCGTTTCACCTTTACTCGCCTCTTACGCCAGACAGAAAATGCTCTATTCTACACAGAAGACTTGGATCCACACGGGAAAATTGTTGAACACGTTTTTGGCATACACACTTATGTTTAACTAGCGGCCCGATACGTACTTCGCTATGTATATGACCGCATGAATGACATAACATATTAAAATTAAAAAAAACACCTGAAAAAAAATCAATATGATAGCAGAACCCCCATCTGAAAAAAGTTTCAATTTAACTGAAAAATACCCATTAACAGAATGATCTGCCATTCATTGGATTCATTTGTTACAAAAAATGTGATAAATGAAGAAACGTCCAAAACTTCACATAAACCACCTACTTGAATAGTTCAAACAAAGCCTAAACATTTGGTTTGGAAAGGTGAGCCCGTTCTTGATTTATAAAATTACATCATATATCATTACATCATATATATGTATGTATCTATATATGTATATATATATACATATATAGATGACAATCAAATTGTATAATAATACGAGTAAGTTAAAATCATCTATGGATATTAATTTCTATTCGAAATTTTAATGATTTTTATCCGAAATCATATTACGTATTTAACTCATTTTAACATATGTATTCATGTATTGTATAAAGTAAATTAGCAGATTTTTTTCTGGATGATGAAAACTAAATATTTTTGAAGCATTGTAAATTGTGAAATCATATAAGTTTGAATTTTTCTTTATGATATTGGAAGGCAAACAAGCAGATGGATTTCCTCATGGTAAGAAATACACTCCGCCTTCTACACCAAAGGTGGTAATGGTGCATTGCCAACCTGAGGCCGGGATGTTAGGACTTTAGCAAAAGTAAGTTTACCGGCTACCTTACCCTCCAAACTTAAACACGTCAACGGCAAGCATTTGGCGTTATGGTGGCAGGAATAGGTAGGGAGGGGGTACCAATCCGGGTACTC
Organism: Calephelis virginiensis; assembly: GCA_002245475.1. Taxonomy (NCBI): domain Eukaryota; kingdom Metazoa; phylum Arthropoda; class Insecta; order Lepidoptera; family Riodinidae; genus Calephelis; species Calephelis virginiensis. The sequence continues at coordinate 51,751 of NJDC01004378.1, forward strand.
TTACTACCTACACTTTGAAATTATGTATTTTCATGCCGTCATGGGCAGCGAAATTTTAGTTAGAAAATTATTATTTTTTTTAAATTTTTTTTTTGTTGTCCGACCCGAACCCGGGACCTCAAGGAGTCAAGCCGACGACGGACCGCTACCACTGAGCCGATGTATATTATGATATATCTATATGAAAATAAGTTAAAACAATTTAATAGCATAATTGCTATCGATTTGCATTGACGGTATATTCAACACTAGCACTACATCAAAAACCATGCACTCCAACTAATTGCGTTGGCTGCTGATGTATATCTGTACTGCAATGAAAGCGAGGCTCGACAGACCTGCATTAGTAAATTATTAGCGTATTAAGAGTTTTAGGCTGAATCGCTTCATGTTTGTGGGATGAAACTTCAATTTCAATCGGATCTAATGACCGATTTATGCAGATTTTTACCGAGTGCTTGAGGGTTTTAGTTTTTAGTCTAAATATTGAAATCTCGGGTCGCGGTTGATGTTTGAAATAAAAACTACAACGGATTTCAATCAAATTTCATAACTAAATGTAATTTAGTCAAAATATTACACTTACAAGTACTGTTTTTAATTCGATATTACAAAGTACTCATTTTGGAGGACTAGCTAACTAAAGACGTTACAGTTAAACTAGTGACATAATAACAGTAATAGTAAAATTATGAAAACCGGGACTCGATTTGAAACAAAAATTAAATACTTTTCTCAATTCCTTGTCTAGCATTCCATATTTAGAGCCAGACTTTATGGCAATAACTATTAAAAGGTACGCTTTTTCGAAAAAAATAATGTTCAAAATCGAAAATACGGAGAAATCAATTAATTATAGTGTTAACTGAGTTCACTGACTAAAATAGACTACCTGCCTATCTACCAAGCAGCTCACAAGATGCAAACACTGGTTCAAATATAGGCCATTATCAACGAGACCACTGGTGGTAGAGTAGTGTGCAGCAATTTTCACTGGTAGGGTTTCACCACCTTGTCTATTCCTGCTGAGTGTTTTATGTTGCGCTCCGGAGGATAGATACAGTAGTCAGCAGATTTGAATAATAGGCCTAAAATCCTAGCCGCAGAACAGTGACGCACCTGTAACATCTATGGTGGTGGTTATGGTGTTAGTAGACAGTTGTCTATTATTACCAGGAAACTCGTGTGGTGTGGAAAAAAAATAATATTTACAAAAAAATCGCCTCTGTGGTGGTGTGGATAAGGTATGTGCCCGGATGGCAATGTGCTTGCCAACTGTCACCTAGTGGGACTTAAGGCCCATTTAGACGAGGAGAGTTTCTCGTCTCGAAGATACGATTATCGAAGGAATATAAAATATTTTTTTTTCGTCTAAAAATTTTTCTCCTCGCTCGTTGCTTTGGGCGACAATTGCCTTGCAATGGAATATTGCTATGTCCGTGTAAACAAAATTTCAAAGCAATAATCATATTTCGAGATTTTATGCCAGTTGCTACCATAAGTGCAGTGCGCGAGGGATCGAAATTCTTAAGATTTTCTCAAAAATGAATCTAAATAATTGTACCAAGACAATTTTGGCACGTACACATTTCCAGCTCCAACTCCAGTCCCCATAGAAGATCTGTTTTTTTTCGTTCTTGCAAATATTGACTTCGCACATTTTTAATTTTTACGGTAATTTCCTTAGGGTCAAATTACTCAATACCCAATTCTTTAGCAAAATCATTCAAGGCTGCATTTCTTGCATCACGGTTTTTATAATTTTCATTCTCCGTGTTCCACAAACACTCGTAACTTCTATACAATGAACTTTATATTGTCGGCAGTACCGAATTTAAAAGATTTTTGTGACATTTTTACAAACCATATACTAATAATCACTAAACTCGAATGACAAATCTCGCACTAGAAACGATTCAAAATGATTTGTACGATACTCGTATCAACTTTAAAATAGGTATCTCACACGAGATCGTGTTTATACAAGTCGAGATTCTCGATCAGTAGGGTTACTCTCCAAACACGATTTCATGGAAATTGGAAATTTGAATCGAATTTGTCATTTTAGGTACTCTGGAACACTTAGTAATAAAGGATGATTAACATTTAGTTACAACAAAATTTAATGAACCGGATAAAATCATCTATTGTTTACTATTAATTAAATTTTAATAATTCGCTACTATTGTATTGAAGAGTACCTAAAGTGACAGATCCGATTCCAATTCCCAATATTGCATTAATCGAGATTCAAGAGTAACCCTTCTGATTAACAAACATAGGCAATTATCGCCTAGCGATAAGTCATATGCGAATCTCGTATGACATAATCGTATGCGAGATTTTAGTTCTTATCTGTATGTAAACATTTTGATGCGATTGTGTTATGGCGATTATTGCTTGTGATAGTAGCTTATAGTTTCTCGCACGAACGAGAACGATAAACTCTCCTCGTCTAAATGGGCCTTTAGGGTGTCTTCATGAAAAGTGTTAGAAATTATTTCTTCTTCTTATTGATAAAAATTAATCTGCATCCTTCGGACATCGTGTGAAGCGCGAAAGAATTAACCAATTTTGCTTATTATTTTTCTGTTGTATTAATTATTATCAGAAAAAGGTTCATAGTTAAGAAAGGACAACGTATATCGGCTCAGTTCGTATCGTATAAAATTATATTAAAGGAACGTTACATTTTATGTTTTTGTCCAACTCCAAAATTGAGCAGAATCAATTAGACTATATTTTTGTACATTTGTAATGCGATTGCTCGGCCAATAATAAACAGATTTTGACGGTGTGACAGTTTCGGTTTCAGTTTAAGTCAATTAGTTAATAATTCCAACTTGGTCTGTTTATAATATAAATTTTATATGCATAAACGTTCATATGACTTAGTGACACGATGTCGTCGTAATGCTTAAAAAAATTATGCATTTTCGACTGTGTTTAAATTATTTACCGTTTTAGCCGAGTTTAAAAAAAGGATAAGTTTTGAATTCTACTGTATGTATTTATTTTTTTGTATGTTTGTTACGCGATTACTCGTCCAATAACCTAACGGTTCTTTTTTAGAAATACGGGTCATTATAACTTATAATCTATATATATTATAGTTATAGTATAACTTAAAATCTGCAACTTAACAGGATGTTGATAATATTTATGTAAAACCATTGTGGAATCGTTCGCTATATTTTAAATAAAGAATGATCAAACCGACCATGGTACCTAATGAAATAGTTGGACTCGGTTTTAGCAGTTTTGATTAAAAATCGACATCAACAATTTTATTATGATTATAGAAGAATTTTTAATATTAATCAATTATCACCAAACTTATGTATTAAATTAGGTCGCCTCTGTGGTCTAGCGGTCCGGGTTTTGGACTTGACTGCATGAGGTCCCGGGTTCGAATCCCGGGTCGGCCAACAAAAAGAAAATTGGATTTTCCCAAATTTCTAATTAAAAAAAAATGTTGGTCGGGATCGGAAATGTGCCCGGTTGGCGATAGGCTTGCCACCTATAACATTGTGGGACTTAATGTCTTCGGCTAGTCGTGGGTGCCTTGGTTGTACCTCTGCCAACCTCTTCGGGGATATGGGCGTGAAGATACTTTTTTTTATGTATTAATCTGTGTACTTCTGATACTGAACTAACCCAAATCCATTAAGTCATTAAGACTTAATAAACTCAAATTTAACAAACATCTGCACGCTACATAGTTCATGCTATCTTTTCCAGCTCAAATTTCAATTCAAATTGGTGGTAGAGGCGAATGCATAGGCTATTACCGTATACAGTGGGGTTATGCACCTGTTTATACGCTATAGAAGCCACTTATTTCAGGTGGGTCTAACTGGCGGCTACTTCCGCTAAAAGCGTTCGCAATGCACTCAATATTTTGTAGTGGAATCTTGTAATGTCTTTATTATAATAGCGAAGAACTGCCACTTAATTAATGTTCTGAAGTTTCCGTACACTTCAAATCGAATGCACGATTTTTTTTTTTCGTTTTATTACTTTGTATAATTAAGTAGACCATTTTAACACGGTTTCTGGGTCTATGTGTGTCTGTTTATGGTATGATAACTACTAAACGAATTGACCAATTTCGATAGTTTTTCTTTGGAAAGCTGACATAATGCTGTCATAATGACAGTATTTAAGGTAGTCATGTTCTTTTCTATATACTACCACTGTTCTTGCCATCAGGAGAGCCGTCTGCTTATTCACTATCTTAAACCATAAAAATATGGATTCGCCGTTTATAAAGTAAACGTATATCGGCATAATAAAGAAATAAGATATTAATATTTAGGACAATGTGAGTTAAAAAAATTGTTTGAGTTAATAATAATCTCTTAGATAAAAAAATCAAATGCTGTTCGTTAGTCTCGATTAACTTCTAAAACAGTTGGATGGATTTAGCTAATTATGGATTTAAATTATTTGTGAAAATCCAGAGAGTAAGAAAAAAAGAAAAACTTCTAGGAAACTAGGATAAACGGTATTTTAAATTTTCCGACTCAAACAAAACGGGTAAAACAAATTTTGAAGGGACATCTGGTACTAAATAAAAAATATGCCTGGACAAGACACACAAGTTAAATCTAAAGTAAGCAAATTATATGCTTGTGCTATGAGCATTAGTTAACGATACCAATACAAAGATATATTTAAATATATACCAAAATAAATTCAATAAACATCCAGACCCGGAAATGCAAACATTTATTATACGAATTTCTGCCCACGACCATAGAAGCAGTCAACAAAAATAATACTAACAGTAGAGTAGTAGTAGTTAATTAATATTAAAAAAAAATGATGTTCAAAATAACTGAAGCACAGTAAAACATAAAAATCGTCTGCTTTTTTATTGTTTACCTAGACATGTCGTCTAGGTAAACAAAAATTCGTCATTACGTAAGTATAATCAAATTAGAAATCACTTGTCGAATATTTAAATGACCTAGGGCCAACTTAAGCTATGACGAAAAAGTAATCATCAAAACTTTTTCAAGCAATCGCTTATAAATAAAGTAATCAATAAAACCTTTTCAAGCAATCACTTAAAAATAAAGTAATCATCAAAACCTTTTCAAGCAGTCGCTTAAACTATACTCAAAAAAACCATGACGATAAATTCAGATCCTCATTTTGGAGTCAGTTGATAATTTTAGAAGCCAGGTTAAAGTTTTCTAAATTGTAGATCGTACAGCTTGAGATAGCCTGAATACACTATTGCGACACAGAGTTAATCAGTAGTTAGACTTGCTGGAAACTTTTCTCCTCGGACTACTAAGCTTTGGAACGAACTTGCGAGGTGTCTTACGAAATTTGTGAGACGACTATAGTGTTAACAACTTATGTGTTCAGTAAATAGCGCTAGTGTGATGGTTAATGCTTTTGATTGAGAATTTTACGAAATAGCAAAAGTAATACCAATCTATATATTAATACGTGATGCCAAAACTTTGGACCCTTTTTTACGAAAATTGCGAGGACGCAGGAGCATAAAATTTGACACACTTATAGTTTACATGTAGAAGAAGTCCAGAATGCTAATATTTTTCAATAATAATGCTTATAAAGCACATTAAATCAATAAATAAAGCATTACCCACACTACCATGCATTTGACACACACAAACAAATATATTGATGATAACGATAAAAGATCACAGATGGCGCACTAAAAAGTTTGGGAACAAAGTAGTTGGTCTTGAGAAATGAAGATGGCGTTCTTATCAACAGTGTATTAAAATGTATTATGATCGAATTTCGACCAATTGGCGACCACTAGTATAACTAAAAATATCTACTCCTTTGCAGAAAAGACCATCTGCTTTCCTGTGCCAGGCAACTCGTAAAGGCGTGCATAGTACTAACACTGTGACAGCTGACTAGGTGATAGAGTGTCGCAGCGACTCGCTCGGATTGGTACTACCGCCTTACCTTTTTTGCCGCCATAATGTCAGCGCTTGCCGTTAACGTGTTCCAGTTCGGAGGATAGTTTAGTCGGTTAGCTTACTTTTGCTCGAGGCCTAGCATCCTGGCCTAAGGTTGACAACGCACCATTACCACCTTTGAAAAAAAAATGTATTAAGATAAAGTTGTATGGTAAGGGTTATTATAAGATTTCAGAATATTTAGAACACAGAAATGCTTGGGATTAATTGCTCCTCTTGCCAATCTCTGCAAATTATTTGTGAATGTAATAAACTTTTGTAAATTAGATTTATAAGAAAAAAGACAAGCCCGCTGAGTTTCTTTCGCCGGATCTTCTCAGTGAGTGGCCGCGTTCCGATCCGGTGGTAGTTTTTAGAATTATATAGACGCGTTACAAGAATCTGTATATGGATCTACGTAATAAAAGCTATTTTGAATTTGAATTTGAATTTGGTGTCTCTAGGTGACGTGAATTTCTCACCATCAGGAAATCGGTCTGCTTGTTTGCCTTCCAATATCATGAAAAAAAGAAAATTACATATAATTAATAATAATCTCTTAGATATAATTGTGCCCTGATTGTGCCCCTTCGGGGATATGGGCGTGAAGATACTTATAAACCCAAAATATATACCTTTCAAAAGAATTAAAACACCATAATATGAATTCAATGATCTATAAAAACAAAGAGTTCTCGCGACAGAGGGTCAGATATTATATATTAATGTAATGTTACTACGCCATTTTCCCGCTAGTTTTGGCAAAGATGCAATTTCATTTGAATATTGTGCAAGTCGACTGTTATCCCGCGTTATCGCCGTTTGGTACTTACACTTTAAATACAAAGTGCTCATAAAAGGAATATCTAAAGCGGTATTTGTATAATAACGTTAATTGATACTGAATTTGTAACAATAATAAATAGTTTATATTTGAGTTTGCTGCTATGATTGAGTAATACTTTCAATATACGCCACTATTATTTCTTCCTACAGTACCTAAAAAAACAAATATTTAATAAGTTTCATTAAAAAAATTCATACTTTTAAAAGAGTATTTTTAGCACTTGCCCTGTGCTTGGGTTAAATTTCAAGGAAAGAAAAAATTTCACCCCAAACAGGAATCTATAGAATTATGGCTTGAGACGAAAGGTTACAGGTTCAAATTTTGTCTGAGCGTAATTTTTTCTTTCTCTAAAATGTATAGATACTTTTACAATTTTATATAATATGCTTTGGTTTTGAGTAAAAAAGATTTTTTTTTATTATTGCTCTCTATAAGAGTTCCAAAGAAATATTATAGTAGGTAATTGATGTCTTAAAAGATGTTATAGGTCAGCGGTCGGCAACCCGGCCCGCTGAGTCTTACTTGCGCCCCGTGAATGTCTTGAAATAATCAAATATCAAAATA
>NJDC01004378.1:94678-107293 GCA_002245475.1 Calephelis virginiensis
TTTAGCCTTCAAATAAAAATTCATTTTCATACAGTTTCTATCCTTGTCGGCAAATTTCAACATCATGCTTAAGTACTAAAAACCACTTCACACTTTCATATACACGATGAATGTGAAAACATACAAGTGACTTTTAACACTTTGCTATGGATTTATTTTTTATCATTGTTAATATAATGGCTTAATAGGGAATTCCACAAGAATTAAACATTGGTTTGCATGTGTGTAGAACGTAGATTTAATCCAAATTTTGGTTTGTTACAAAGTTTTCACCTAGGTCACCTTTGTGGAAAGCGTTATTGAAGAGTGATTACAACTGTCTAGATGATGATAAAAAAGTTTAAATTTTTGATTGATTTGAATTCTGTTACTGAAATTTGAATTCACAAATTCAGTCTATGATAAAATGAAACTTATTCGTATCTCAATGTCTGAAGTCAATTACATCGACCACGCGCGTAATATAATATTTAATTCAACTCTGTGTAGTTTCTTATAGCTCTTCTCATGAAAAAAAGTAAGCATGTCATTACAAAGGTTTAGCATATTGACTGCAACAACATTCTTCACATATCTAAACATTTCGAAATGCCAATTTTTTTCTTTAACTTTACTATTTACTAACAACTCTATATAGTTATCGCCGTTCACGAGGAGAAGTGGGCGTGTAATAGGAAATGTTCCGCATATTGACTCCAGCGACATTCTTTAGATCTCTAAACAGTGACATGTAAACGCCAATGACTTTTCCAAACTTTAATTTATTTTACCTATAAACCATAGACAACCTGTAAGGGAAAATGTTAGAGCATTTGATACTAGCATTTGTTATTTAAATAGGTTTTAGAAGGAAAAGCAAGTAAAAGACGTAGAAAAAGAAAACCAAAAATAAAATGTATCTATGCGTTCCGTCGTCGGCTTTGGTAGAATTTTATAAATACACTTTAGTTAAACAACACTTTTTTATACTTATTATTATTACTTATTGAAATAACCTTTATTTTGTATTACTATTTTTATAGCTGTTTGTTTTTTGTTGTTTGGCTTTATTATATTGAGCAAAACTTCAAGTATTTATTTTAATAACAGTGTAATCAAGACTCCATTTTATGTTTGTTTAGTAAATAAAAAGAAAGTAATGATTTTGTCTCACAAGAGGTGAAGTTAATAATAAAGAGTAGTACAATGTCAAAACCATTATAATCATCAAAATCGCTTGGCTATTGTTCGATTATTGCGTAATAAACATACAAAAAAACATACAGTCAAATTGAGAACCTCCTCTTTTTAAGAGTTGGCTCAAAAAGGAAAAAAAACAAGAATGGTGACTTGCAAAAAAAAATGTATTTTGGCAAAGATGTCACCAATGCAACCAATATTTGTTCAAGAGATTGAACGTCAAATAATAATAATAAGATATCGTGATGTATAATCTGTACATTAACACGTGATGCCAAAACTTTGGACCCCTTTTTACGAAAATTGCGCGGACGCAGGAGCATGAAATCAATAAATAAAACATTACCCACACTACCATGCCATTGACACACACAAACAAGTATATTTATGATAACTATAAAAGATCACAGATGGCGCACTAAAACGTTTGGAAACAAAGTAGTTGGTCTCGAGATATCTAGAAGCAGACATATAACAGAATAGTCTCTCTCTCTCTCTCTCTCTCTCTCTCTCTCTCTCTCTCTCTCTCTGTCTGTCTTGTAGAAAGCAAGCCAGATATTTTCATTTCTATTTCGCATTGAGCAGTGTGGTGTCGCGACAAATATTTTTGTTGAGTATGTAATAAATAATAAATATACTTATATATACTTCGTTCCATCCCTGTGTCCCTATACACCTCTTAACTTTTTTAATAACAAATAGTTTATTGGTTGCTTTTTTTACATTACGATATTTAAAAACAAATAGGTTAAAGGATGCCTTATCCCGCTTACAAAAGAGATTGGGATAAATTTCAAAGTGTGATTTGGGCTTGAACTCATTAGCGATCCGATCATATTTAAACTTTTTGTTTTGTAGTATTGACGTCATAGATTATCCGTAATTTTAACCAAGTCATGCGTTTTGTAATTAAGAAATTACAGACTTAGCAACACTTACTACAGTGAAAAAATAACTAGAAATCCGGAATGTATGGCAACATTTGATATAAAGGTTTTTTCATGACATTTGAAGGCAAACAAGCAGACGGATTTCCTGATAGTAAGAAATTCATGCCACCTAGAGACACGAAAGCTGGTAATGTTGCGTTGCCAAACCTGAGGGCAAGGTGTTAGGCCTCGAGCAAAAGTAAATTTACCGAATACCTTACCATCCGAACCGGAACACGTCAAAGGCAAGCACAGACTCTATGGCAGTAGGAATAGTTAAGGCGGTGCTACCAATCCGGGCGAGTCGCTGCGAAACTCTACCACCTATTTAGATATCACGGTCTTAGTGACAGTATGCCTATGCCACTTAGGCATATGCATAATCTTATGCATAAGATATTTATGCATATTCTTACATATGCATAAATATCTTCACGCCAAGTTCCCCTACAGAATAGTATCGAGCGCAAATGAAACGAGTTCCTTTGAGTCGGCTTTTCGGCTTTGAGTATTAACAAAGCTGTCAAACTTTTATCTAATAAAGATGGCAAAAGTCCATCAAATATAAAACATATTAATTCAAAGCTAGAGGGTAGCTTTCAAAGACTTAAAATTAGTAAAGGGCTTGACGTAAGGAATGGCCTGGAGGCAATTTCAGTTAGAACACTTTGAAAATAGGAAACTCGTCTGCACGTCATACAATATAGTTGTTATTGGCAATATTTAGTTACCCTTATCACATTTTAATGAAATTTACTGATCGAGACAGCCTTTCACGTGCACAACATTTTGTGAACACGAGTTGAACCTATTTTCTCCGTCAGATGCAAATCATATAGTCTCTAAACTAGAATCAGAATCAGAAAATCGGCATAAGATAAAACTTTATTCATGTAAGTAAGTATCTTCACGCCCATATCCCCGAAGAAATAGGCAGAGGCACAACCAGGGCACCCACGACTAGCCGAAGATACTAAGTTCCACAATGTGATAGGTGGCAAGCCTAGCTCCAACCGGGCACATATCCTATCCCGAGCAACATTTTTTTTTATTAAAAAATTGGAAAAACCCAATTTTCTTTTTGTCGGATGAAGTGTCAAATATGAAATATTTACTTGACCCAAGGTTAATAGTAGACACCATAGATATTACAGGCGCTACGCTGTCGCCAGTGTGAGTCTGTTTAGACGCCTTTATGTTCTAGCAGTCTGGTGTTAGCTTCATAGGGTCTCAAGTCTGAACCCCGTGGTAGAGCAACCAAAAGGAAATTTGTTGTTTTAATTTTTCTTATAACAAAATGACGTTTCCAGGAGTAGTCGTTATTTTGTAATGTAATCTTTAAGACCTATGACTGTACCTACTTCTACAAATAAAATGAGTTGGCGATAGGCTTGCCATCTATAACATTATGGGATTTAAGTGTCTTCAGCTAGTTGCGAGTAACCTGTTTGTGCCTCTGCATACCCCTTTGGAGATATGGACGTGAAGAAGATATTTTGAGACGTGGCCAAGATCTATTGCGCAAGTCTACCAGCTAAAAAAATCCGGACCGGAACATGACAGTGTCATTATGTCAGATAAAGAGAAAGCGGTGGATCCGTACCCGGGCAAGTTGCTGCTCAGAACTCTACCACCAGTGACAGTAAAGGTTCGAACCGAATCTCCCATCGTTTCACCTTGTTGTATACCAAGATGTAAAGGTCTACAACGCATCTGTGATACCCCTGGGGCTGCCGATGTCCATGGACAGCGGTAATCACTTTCCATCTGGTGACCTTCTTCCTCTTATTTAAAAAATGAAAGGGAAGAAAGAAGGGCATGGTGGAAAGTTCAAATAATCTACAACTTACAGATGCAAATCACAATCCTATGCGATTGGTCTTATTCAATTTGCAAATGTCGTTCATAGCCGGTGTCACGCTGCGAAATAGAATTATGGTTAAGTTGTACTAGAAGAGCTGCAACGGTTAAATTCAGGAAAATTTACTTAAATTAAGACTTAAATTTCCAAGTTGCGCAATTCAAATAAACAATATAGTTATACGAGGAATCACTTTAAGAATTTTAGTCAAATTTAAATAGGAACAGTCGGAAAGCATCTACTTTCTACCAACAAAATAAATATCAAAATCAGTTCATCCACGACCATTATGGCATGAATAGGTAAAGGTAGTAGATCCCTACCTGGACTAGTTACAGTACAGACTTATACTACCAGTGGTCTAGTAGGTAGGTCTCTTACGAGCTGCAACTTCACATAGAACATAAGGACCAACACGGGAGAGCAAGTGCTTAAAACTTTGACATTTTATTAGAAAGGTAATACAGCCTTATTCTACCAGTGGTCTGGTAGGTAGGTCTATTACAAGCTGCAACTTCAGTTGGAACATAAGGACCAACACGGGAGAGCAAGTGCTTAAAACTTTCACATTTTATTAGAAAGGTAATACAGCCTTATACTACCAGTGGTCTGGTAGGTAGGTCGATTACAAGCTGCAACTTCAGTTGGAACATAAGGACCAACACGGGAGAGCAAGTGTTTAAAACTTTCACATTTTATTAGAAAGGTAATACAGCCTTATACTACCAGTGGTCTGGTAGGTAGGTCTATTACAAGCTGCAACTTCAGTTGGAACATAAGGACCAACACGGGAGAGCAAGTGCTTAAAAGTTTGACATTTTATTAGAAAGGTAATCAAAAATCTCATTTTTGCAAGTTACTTTTAAAGGATGGTATTTGATATTAAGTAAATTGATACTACATACATAGCGTAGTAAAACTGCAAAACCCAACTCCAACTATTTTATTAGGACGCGTCAAGATTTGATAATTCCTTTTTCGTATATAGGTCACGATTCTGTGATGGTCCCACATACATTTTAACATAGTCCGACAAGCAGTTTTTAAGTTAAGCTTTATAATGCATAATTATTTGTCTATGCTGACGTCGTTACTGATCTTTTTAAAAATACAATAAAAATGGTTTGTTAATGACCTAGTAATCGCGTAAAACATTTTTGTAACCATGATAGTCTTATTTCATTATATTTTTGACATTTTATAGAAATCTTCGGTGAGTAAAGTTGGTTAACGTTTTTGAAATATGAGATTGCTACGACCGCTAAGTGTGAACATCGGTTGTATATATTTATTTTCCATTTATATAAAAAAATATATGTTATAATACGTAAACAAAATATATATATTTTTAATTCGTTAACAAGTTTACCATAGACTGCTATCTCACCTGATGGTTAGTGATGATGTATTTAAAGATGGAGGCGGGCTAACTTGGAAGGTGATAGTGATTACGCACCCTAACTGGTTCTAAACGATCTAGTAACGAAACAATAAACGGTTTGATGGTAGGTCTTTGTCATTAGAGTGGTAACTAGCCACCGTCAACCTTGCTGTGCGCAGAGGCGTCCAATTCAATACATTGTTTCCATAAGATAAATAAAGTACTCATCATCGATCTTTTATTGCCAACTAACTGATCCGGCGAACTTCGTATTACTTGATATTATCAGCTACTAACTACAGTTTGTATGGATGAAAGCATTGTTTCTTCCATCTTTCAAAAAGTTATACGTTTTTTTATCCGTATAAGAACCTTCAACTGACAACAAATAACACAACAAAAAATAATAAGTAAATTCGGTCCATCTGTACTAACGTGATGCGATGGCCACGGGTCAGCGATTTCACTTTTAACCGAGTTTAAAAAAAACGAGGAGGTTTCAATTCCGCCGGTATATTTTTTATGTATGTACACCGATTCCTCGGTGGTTTCTGAACCGATTTACGTAATTATTTTTTTGTTTGATGCGGAATATTTTCGAATTGTTCCCATAAAAATTTGATTGAGGTAGACCCATTAGTTTTTATTTTATGAGCATTTTTTACCTTTTTTTGTCTGACCTGATGTTTATTTTTATTAAATTTAAAGATATCAGCAATACACTAAAAAAGTATTAAATAAAAATAACTACGATAATTAAAACCGACTTCAAATCTAAAAAGTAAAAAATAATAAAGATTTAATATTAATAACATACTATCTATTACTTATATATGTGCTATTTACTAACAGGTTTGAAGTATTAGTTATTTTTATTATATAATTCTAGCTGTCCCGACGAAATTAATTCCACCTGTTCAGTTTGTATGGGGAAAATAAAATATTGTTTTTCGCTGCAATTTTCCCGGATTTTCTTTTCATAAGAAACTTTGTCTGACATAACAAAAAAGAATTAGCCAAATCGGTCCAGTCTTTCGGGAAATATGCACTTATCAACACATTTAGTAATTCATTTTTATGTTATAGATAACTCTGTAACGTGACGCTTTCGGATATGTTGACCCGAATATTTTTTGTTCGTGTAAGAATTCCCGATCGATAAAAGAAAATTTTAACGTGCGTCTCCATTTTGAAAAAAAGTCAATATGACGGTGGTTGACTGCCACATAGGTTCAAACCGCTTTTGGTGACATTTTGTACAATTTTGTGCACAAATAAAATAATCATGAAGAAATTAGTATATTTTTCTGATTGCCGTCAAATTTCATCAAATGAGCTTAAGTTATGAAGCCCCATTACTCAAGTCCGTTTTACCCTTGGAGTCTTGAACCCTGGCATGACTTTTTTTGACGACTTATGACTAATTTTGAATAATTTAAACTCCATTTTGTTTTGACGGATTTTGAAATTTTAACTTGACTAATGGCAAATGCCAAAGCTAGTGTCAAAAACTAAAGAAAGGTTTAGATGCTCGACGACCCCGTCGCTGCCTAGTGGAATACTCTAGTAATTATATTCTTAGATTATTTTGCTAGTGTAATTAGTCAACCTAGATGATATAGACTTGTAAACTGTAAACTTACACAAAGGTTTTGGCACCTCCTTTACATTGACAACACACCATTAACATCTCGTTTCTATAATGGAAATTTTAATTCCGTCTGATTGGTGTCTGAAACCATATTTAGTATCTTCATGCTCATGTTCCCGAAGATGCAGGCAGAGTCTCAACTATGCCCTAGTTGAGACCCACAGCTAGCCAAAGACACAAAGTCCCAAAATCTGATAAGAGGCCAAGCCTATCGCGAATCGAGGACATATCCAATCCCTGTCAACATTATTAAAAAACTGAAAAATCCCATTTTTTTGTTGCCTGACCTGGGCGGTCGACCTCGAAACTATGAAGTGAAATTCAACACCGAATCACTAGACCACAGAGACGACAATATTTCATAATTACACAAAATTATTTAAGACTTAAGCGACTTCCTTCATCCGCGTGGAATCAAACAAAATAGTTATTTAGTTAATTTTGATTTTGTTCTAAAAGAAAAGTAGCTTAAGTTACTTATTATTAAATCATCTACCTGCTAGTGAAAGTCCTGTCAACATCGGCCCAGCCGTTTCAGAGATTAGGCATAAAAAGCTGATAGATGGACAAACAGACACACAAAAATAGTAACAAAATGTTATTTTTGTATATTCAAATGCAGGTAGTAACACTGTCAGGGATTATATATGTGCCGGGTTAGCGATAGGCTTGCAACCTATTACATTGTGGGACTTAGTGTCTTCGGCTAGTCGTGGGTGGGTGGGTGGTTGTAACTCTGCCTGATTCTTCAAGAATACGGGCATGAAGATATATTTTTTTAATTTATACATGTACACTTTAATCACAAGGTCTTTAAAATATAGACGTATGTCTTATATATATAAGAACCAAATTTCTTTCCTTACATACAAAAAGTACTGCGTAATAAGTTAGTCTCTTACACAATATTGAATTTTTATTGAAGCCCCTTTCGGAAAGGATTTTCTAGGGTGAGACTTTAAACAAGTTTTGGGCAAAGTTTTCGATCCCTTTTATAAGAGCTTAGCGAGGGAAAGGAAATGTTTACTAAAGGTATCGTAGTTTTTAACTACAAGCGAAAATTTGCATTATTATTTAACTCTTTTCCGGCATATATTTTCTTCCATATTTTTAAACTTTTTATTTTTATTAGGAGTTTTCATTGTAGATAAATATTAATAGGTATATCATACTGTCTGTCCTAGCAAACTTTGTACCACTGGTAAATTATTCAATAATAATTTAAGTATCTTCACGCCCATATCCCCGAAGAGTTAGGCAGAGTTACAATCAGGGCACTAAACGCAACTGACTATCCGAAGACACTAAGTCTCGTACTGTGATAGGTGGCAAGCCTATCGCCGACCGGGCACGGGCAAGTATAATTACAATTGATTTTGTACACGATGCCTTTCATTTTATTTTCACAGCTTCAGTTTTTTGGAGTGGTCGGAAGAAATGTCTGTAGATAGATATGTGCTCGCTTTTAGTGCATCTTTATTACTCCTGTATTTTGTATATTTTTCATTTTTGTGTGCAATAAAGTATTAAATAAATAAATACCTCTAAACCTTCACCAAGACCTTAGAATATAAATAAATGTGGCGTCGTGGGACACCAGGTAAAAACGAATTTCCTTCGACTAATGTAGAATCGACACAATTCATGAGTATGTACTATGCATTGGCTGGGTGGAGTGAGGGAGAAAGAGAAAGATATTATACACTACTCACTTGTCTATACGTCTGTCGCGCCTGCGCACGTCTCATTTAACGGTTTTAGTCCACCCACTTTTTCTTACGGATTTTACTGTCACATTATTTTCAGTTCGGTCGCGCAGCAAAATCCCTATCTCCCCAACTTCGTTCCAATAACAAATCTATTCAAATTGGCGGACCAATTGCTAAATATTTCTTTTGTTGTATTAGTAATCGTTAGATGTTTTATAGTAAGCATATACAAAACAATGAAAACACACAGTCCAATTGATAACCTTCCTTTTTTTAGAAGTCGGAGTTGTTTATAATACCGACATTTTATTGTTTTTAATATCACATATCAAAAGTATTAATACTATTAAGTAAATATTACGCCCATTTCCCGGAAAAGGTAGGCAAAGGCACAACCAGTCGACCCACGACTAGCCGAATACACTAAGTCCTACAATGTGATAGGTGGCAAACCACCGCCAATCAGGCACATATCCAATCCCGGGCAACGTTAATTTTATTAGAAAATTGAAGATACATTTTCTAATTTTTTTGTTGTCCGACCCGGAGATCGAACCCGGGACCTCAATAAGTCAAGTCCGACGCCGGACCACTAGACCAAAGAGGCGATTAAGATACTAATGCTATTCAGAGGTATTAAAATTATATAAAGCAGCCAAAAGGATAAAAATACGTGGGATTTTATATCCTTAGTGGTGTGACCATCTCGTCACCATCTGATAGTAATCTAATAGTTAAGGTCACTGAATTATTAAATTAGTTCAAATAGTCAAAGATAGATGGTAGAGTACTGTACCTGTCTTATCTTTTCTGTCCTCCATAACCTAGTGCTTGCTATTGCCGTGCTCCATGTGTAAGGGTAATTAATAATTGGTGGTATATAATAGTAGGCCGTAACATAATATTAAATTAAATTCATTCTAGTATCTATTTAAGTATTTCTATGTATTAGTATCGTTGACTAACACCCATAACACAAGCATATAATTTGCTTACTTTGGGGTTAGAATCAAATATGTGTACCTTGTCCAGGGATATTTGTTATTTATTTATTTATTTAGTATATAGCAGGACAAATTTTTGCAGCTTAACTAATAAAAAAGTAGGTTTTTTTATGTCATAGGAAGGCAAACAAGCAGACGGATTTCCTGATGGTAAGAAATTTACGCAAAGATGGTAATAGTGCGTTGCCAACCTGAGGTCAGTATTTTAGGCCTCCAGCAAAAGTAAGTTTACCGGCTACCTTACCCTCCGAACCGGAACACATCATGACATTATGGCGGCAGGAATAGGTAAGGCGGTGGTACCAATCCGGGCGAGTTGCTGCGAAACTCTACCAGCTAGTCAGATGTCACGGTGTTAGTGATGATAAGCCTATGCTCGCCTATTACGAGCTGCCTGGCAAGAAAGGCAGGTGGTCTATTCTCCAAAGGAGTCCAGACCAACACGAAGACCGATTTTTTGAAGACCGATAAACCATTTTAGTCTGTTTACTTTAGAAAATAGTAGCGTTAATAAACTAGCAACATCCTCGACAACTCAAATAACAGAAAACTAGAAATCGTTATAAAATATACAATTTTCTACGATTTAATTGGTCGAGAGGTTGGCTAGTTGATGATGTCAACAATTTCTTAACGTAAACAAGCTATACTCTTTGTAGATAAGTAAGGTGACCAGAAGTCCCAATATGAATAGGAATGTCCCGTCTTTCAATTGTCTCTCACATTGTCACCCGTGATGCAAAAATGTCTTAATTTTGTGAAATTTTGCTAATGCCCTTATCTAGTAGTTGCAAGTGCTATATTTGAAATGCAATTATTACATTCTATGGGCAGCCGTCTGCAAATACTCCGTGATACAATACATGAAGGAATACATCTATTGATAAGAAAGTATCTTCACGCTGGTATAACCCAAGAGTCAGGCAGACGTACAATGATGAAGCTGACGATTAGTCGAATGTGCTTAAGTTCTACAATGTGATTGATAGCAAACCTATCGACAATATAACAGTTATCCATTCCTGTGTAGTGCTAGGTTGACAATCGTTTTTTTATGAGAAAATGGAACCTGAAACCTCATACTCAACCCCAACACCAGATCATTAGACAACGGCGATTAAACCTACAAATTAACGAAAAAATTGGTATCCCATTTTGAGCCACTAAACGGTCACTTTAGGTACAACCATACACTATGGTAATATGACCGAACATTATAGTTAAATACTAATACATACATAATTTGTGTAACAACCCTGTTAGGGCTATGAAGATAAACTATTTAAGGGGTTAGGACTCTAGGGTAACGTCGGAAGGATCACATTTAAGTTTGTGGCTCCATTTTAGATTAGCTGGAAATATAAATTATGTTAGAACAGCAGTGTTAATATCTCTTTATAATCATATCTATTACATACAAGCCCTGCCGTGCCTCGACGTAATACTGTACAATAACACTATTTAAATTATGCGCTTCGGCTCACAAAGTACATAACATATTCGTCAAGCTTCGGAAATTTTAATGTATTTAAAAGATATCTAAGTATATAAAGTTATTATTACACACGATTAATCATTTCGCTTAAATTTAGATTAGGTCAGCCAATTTAAAAATAAAAATATAAAGTGTAAAAAGCGTAAAGCCGATGCGCATAATTTAAATAGTAGTATTGTATACATAGTTACAGTATTGTATAGTGATATACAAAAAAAACGAGTTTCTTGTATTTGGTTAGATGGGATGGCATCAACAAAATTAGTTATTAAAATATTTAGGATAAACTATGACAATGTACACTGTATAACAAAATAATTAAAACAGTAAAATTATAAAATACTGATTCCAATTATATCATTACCACTACGCGATTTTTTTTACAAAGATAGGTCGAAAGGGTCTCTCATAAAGTTTATCATGATCTGACTTATGGTTTTTGAGTTATGCTTCATAATACATACATTTTCGCTTCGTCTTTGATATGGTTGTTAACATAAACGACAAGTTAAGAATCGTCAATTAATTTGGTTATTGGTTCGGTCAAAATCGGTCCGGCAATTCGGCATTACGCTGTGCGATCGCGTAACAAACATACAAAAATCCAATCAGTCGAATTGAGAACCTCTTCGTTTTTCAAAGTTGGTTACATAACGATCAGTTCTTTAAAATACTGAAATAAGCAATATACACTATCCGTCCTTTTAATAAACATGGACTAACGAAGGAGTAAAATTAAGTTGATATTATAGTCTGTATCACATTGCAATAAAGACTACAATCCATGGTTAAACCTTGGAGTAATTTACGCCGCGTTTATTGTTAAGACAGTTTATATTTAATCATTTAAGGACAGCAAAATTGCAAAAACCGAGCCAAGACAACAAGTGGTTCCAAATGGTCCTACCAAAATTTTATCAAAACTCTACTAGCAGTTTTACTATTTTTTTATTGTACAATTGTGCTATTAAATATAACTCAAAAACCTCTATTCGAATCATGACGAAATTAATATGAGACCTATCTTCCTTAAACACAACTATCAAAATCAATTTGTTATTGGCCAAGTAATCGCGTCACAGACATATAAAAAAGCGTATAGTCGAATTAAGACCAACCTTATCTATATTTGAACAAGAAATAAATTATGAATTATGATAACCTCCTCTTTTTAGAAGTCTGGTAAAAAGTAAAAATCTTTTTTTTTACTATAACTTAGTATCGCCTCTGTGGTCTAGCGGTCCGGGTGTTGGACTTGACTGCATGAGGTCCCGGGTTCGAATCCCGGGTCGGCCAACACAAAAATGTTGGTTGGGATTGGAAATGTGCCCGGTTGGCGATAGACTTGCCACCTATCACATTGTGGGACTTAGTGTCTTCGGCTAGTCGTGGGTGCCTTGGTTGTA
>NJDC01004378.1:117820-133029 GCA_002245475.1 Calephelis virginiensis
TTGGTGTCTCTAGGCGGCGTGAATTTCTTACCATCAGGAAATCCGTCTGCTTGTTTGTCTTCCAATGTCATAAATATGAGCGCATCACCAACAAACTGTTTCACAGTTTGGCAAAACTTGTACTTTGTTATCTAGATGTAAGTTTTTCAGCTAAAAAAAATTGCACTTGACTATTTTTGTATTTGTAAGATTAATTAGCGACACGTCAAGTTTATGCAAGAAAAGCTGGAAAGGAAATTTTATCCAAGTTGTTGCCTTGAGTTTTTTTCATAATCATAATCTCCCTTACAAAAAGCGTAATTGCCCTTAAACAATATTCTTTCTAAGGCAGGAATGTTTCCTCCACAAAACTTGTTCTTTAGAATCTTAAGGCTGGAGTTCAATCATGGTTGTTTGTCGATATATCAAATCAAAACTCATGATTACTATAAAACGCTAACCGTTCAAGAGAATCAACCAGATTTTTTCCTCTTCTCCCTCATTTGCATTACGCTTAACCTATCCCCAATTATCTTTTAGCAAGAAATATATTAATCGCTAAACAAGAAAATCCTCAATAAGTCCAGCTTTTCCATTACAGCTCACATCACAAAGCGTATTAAGGTTAGAGTTCAACAAAAATCGCACAAAGTGGCTGTTTATCGGTAAATCAAGTCGAAACGCGTGATTGCTACAAATCGCAAACCGTTCAAGAGAATCAACCACAGCGCTAACGTGGAAAGAGTACATTTATTATGTTGAGTCACGGTGCTCATTTGGCTTTTAGAGATAAAATTAAAATTTACGCTTTGCCCAAAGCAATTTGTAACCACCCGTTTTACTTCACGCAGAAAATAGGCTTTGGTTTATCCACGTTTTACATTCATTTCCATAGTGGCTTACGATCAACAATGCCACTTTTACACAAATGTGATCGAACAATATTAACTTTACCAATGTGTACGCTTTTTCAGGTCCGCAACATACGTATGGAAAAATCGAAACGGAATTTCGAGCAGACTAATTCAACATACATTAATATTTTGGGTACGGAATTTATGTGGGTTTGTTTCAAAATTTCGTTTTGATTTTTCAAAACTGAATTCCGTAAGGAAATGATGAAAGCATGTGGCGGATCTTAAAGCCAGAAATTCGAGTTTATTAACACATAAATAACATTATTACAAAATCACCATTTGAACCGGCGAACGTTCAACCAGTGTGCATAACGTATCATTTTATCAATAAAATATAAATGAAATTATGTACTTTATTATTAGCATTTAACAAATTTACTGAATGCTGATCACTGTGTCTATGTTTTGATGTTTTAATCTATAAATAAATAACTAAGCACGGTGAAACTGCAAAACACGACTCCAACAATTTTATTAAATACCACGCCGCGATTTGATATTTCTTTTTTTAAAATGATGTCAAATATAACGGAAATCGTCTCACATAAAATTTACTAACATCCTACTAGTAGCTTTTAATTACATTTAATGATGCATACATTTTTCACTTATCTTGACGACCTCATCAATAATGAAGTGATCAAGCCTATCCCATCTTTTCCCTGACCTATCTTTCTGAAAAAAGACCGTTAAAATCGGCTGACTATTGATGGATGGAAAAATTTTTGGAGTCTGTTGAAAATATCGCCAGATATGACAAAAACATGGCAAACTTATCAATCTGCTGCCATGCTGTACAGATTTACGTGCGTTTGTTGCGAATCATAAAAAATCTATGAAGGAATTGCGTTCGAATGTTTTTGTTTTGTTTATGGGATTTCAATCGTACTGGCCCACTTGCGAAATCTCGAAACGGACAAATTCCGTATGGTCTTTCTGTCTTTCTAATCGTGTGTGGCAGGTCCATTGATTAGTATGGATTCGCTGAATACGAAGTTGTGTTTCGAAATTTTGAGACAGAATTCCGTAAATAATTTAACGGAATTCTATCTGGAACACACATGTAATGGTGGTTGATATTACGGTCAATCTCATTGACTTTGTCTTTTGTGCACGTTCCTGTCATAACAAATGAGTTTTAAACAAATAATTGTAGATTAGTGCGCGATTCGGACAGCTTGTGTTGTTAGCAAGGGGCTTAAATATAAATTTTCGTTTATTCAGCTTTGAACTAGGGCGTAACAACTTATATTGAACGATCTATGCAATACATCTATGACGTTAAATTTACCGAACTAGAAAAGGTTATCAAGAACTGTCGAAGCCAACTCACGAAAATGAACGGGCTCTACTTTTATAACCTAAATCTGTACATAAACCTTTCTTTTTCGTTTTATCCATACCGATTTCAACATTATGACACAATATGCCTACAAATACGCGTTTACAATTAAAACCCTCCATACTACATCAGGTTCACGGCCGTCAAAATTTTTATGTCCCGCATTTTTTTGTAACGAAACTTCAATTTTATTAATTAATTTCAGAGAAGATTAGTTTAATTTAAGAACGATCAAAAATCTAAAGTTGTTGCTTTAATTGATATTAGGACCACCCATATACAAAAAGTGAAAAAAAATTAACTTTGTACTTTAAGAGTACGAAAAAATGTTTTCGACTTATCAACTTGGTATGTTCATGAAACAAATAATAAAACATTGACAAAGAACCAAGGTTTTAATGAAATGTTTAAATTGTAGCATTTTTGTTGAGGACATACGATCGCAAAATTGTGTTTCTCCATTTGTTAGCAAGTAATATACCTATCTATAAACATGTCTATGAAACAGACCAACAATTGCTATTAATTCAACTCACCCCAACATTAATAAGCACATTTCTTACTTAAAAAATACATATGCGTGAAACATTTTTCAGGTAAAAATCGAAGTGTTATAAAATTGAAATACTTTATAGCAATTAATTAAAACAACTTCGTCATTAATTAGTCAAAAGAAAGGACTTAAAGTGAGAAATACCAAGATAATTTGTCAATGAGGATTCATTGTTGTTTGGTTTAGTGTACCCCGCTAGTGAGGCTGATAAATGTCCTTTCAGAGTGCGCCGTCAGTCAAATCGCGGTTGCCTGCCCACAAGATATATTGTGGACCCAAGGCTCGTCCTTGCGAAACCCCCACTTTACAGGCTTCTTTGAAATTTACAATGTTAATGAGCAGTTTCAGACTTTAATAGTTGTTAAATTAGTGAAACAATTACCCTACTTAAATGTATTTTATGTTATACTAGCTGTTCCGGAGAACTTCGTTCCACCCGTTCACTTTGTATGAGCAAATAAATTGTTGCTTTTTCAAGTTTCCTCACAGCTAAAAGGAATAAAAACTATCCTATATCTGATTCCTGGTTCTAAACTACCTCCTAATTTTCTCAACCAAAGTGGTTTAGCCTTTCTTGTTCATAAATAGTATAACTAAAACGACTTTATTTTATACGTATAGATTAATTTTGATTTTGTCTAAATATTTTAAAGTCAAAATTTAAAAATTGACAAATTAAAAGAATATTAAAATTTACATGATGTCATTGATTTGTCCTCTTTGCACTTATTTATTAAATTGAATTTGTAGTATCAAAATTACTTTGGGTACTCCTAATCTATGTGGTAAAATAAAAAAAATATACCAACATAAATCTATCCAAAATATTTTTGACTCGGGCAATTGCACAAATTTAAAAAAAGACTCAAGTTAGGCATATATGCATCTTCTAGTAGTCAAGTTTAATTTATTTGTATCAAGTTATCACTCCATTTCATAAGTCAGTCATGTCGGGGTCTTAAGTAAAATTTAACAAAATTCAAAATTCGAAATAGCTTTAATTGCGTAGATCTATACAAAGATTCTTGTAACGCGTCTATATAATTCTAAAAACTACCACAGGATCGGAACGTGGCCGCGTTCTCACTGAGAAGATCCGGCGAAAGAAACTCAGCGGGCTTGTCTTTTTTCTTAAAAATCTAATTTACTAAAGTTTATTACATTTACAAATAATTTGTAGAGATTGGTATGAGGAGCAATTAATCCCAAGCATTTCTGTCTTCTAAATATTCTGAAATCTTATAATAACCCTTACCATACAACTTAATTTTAACACATTTTTTAAATGTATTAAATGGTAAGTCTTTAATATGCTCGGGAAGTTTATTGTAAAAACATATACATTGGCCCATGAAAAAATAACCGATTCTGTGGAGACTAGACTTATGCACAACAAGATTGTTTTTTATTATTTACATTTACAGCATATACATCACAATTTTTCTTAAACAAATTTATATTTTTATGGACATTTAACAAGTTTTCAAAAATATTTTGAGAAGTCACCGTAAGAATTTTTATTTCTTTAAACTTTTCCCTGAGGGAGCGTAAAGCGATTGCATCTTTGCTTATACACAAAGAGTTAGACTGGGCTACATTTAGAAAATACACGATACATTACGTTTACAAACGTTTCTTCTAAATGATTTCTGATACTTAGTTAACATGATATATAAGTTGTCGAACTCCGCTGATTTTAATATTAACTACGAGTTTGACAAATTCAATTCCTTGCACTGAACAAACACCTTCTTTCAATTTCAGCATGTATCCTATAATTAAAATTACTAGTGGTTACGCATTGGTCGAAATTCGACCATAATATATCTTATTTTGTAATTTATTCAATATAAATTATGAAAATACAATATTCAAACATTAATAAGGCTCTGTTGTAAATTACCTTCTTGGTAAGAACGCCATCTCCATTTATCAAGATCAACTACTTTATTTCAAAATATTATAAATATAGTTTGTGTGCCATCTGTGATCTTTAATCGTTATTAATATTTTTGTATGTGTGTGCCAAATGCATAGTAGTATAGTAGTAGCATGTAATGATTTATTTTTTGATTTAATGCAGTTTAAAAGCAATACTATTGAAAATATTAGCGTTCTCCACTTCTCCTACTCGTAAACTATAAGTGTGCCAAATTTCGTACTCCTAATTTTCGTATAAAGGGGTTCAACTTTTTTTCTTTACGTACTAGTACATGGGGCACACTAGAAGTTTTGCACTTCTAGCTAATCGGAACTATTTGAATTTCGAATGTTATATTTTGAAAATGTTGCAAGTAGGTTGCAACATAAAAAAAGAGGGAAATAATTTGTCAATTGTTTTGTTATCACACGTCAAAATTCTACATACGCAACGGAAATGGAATTAAGTCGAAAAGACTTTAGAGCGATGGTTTCTTACGATTTCAAAAGTTCTCTTTCTCCGCAAGACTGTGCCTCTCGTCTTCAAAATGCTTTTGGGAGAGAAGCACCTTGCTTGAGTAGCGTGAGGCGACGGTTTGCTGATTTGAGAGAGGTCAAGTTTCTTTACATGAAGAATTTCGTAAAGGGCGGCCTTCAACTACTGTCAACGTAAATAATGTGGCTACTGTGAAGCGGTTAATTGAAGAAAAAGTTAAATTTGGGATTGTTATGAGCCAAATTCAGAAAATTTTAGAAGAAGAATTGAAAGTTAGGAAACTTTGTTGTCGTTGGATTCCTTGTGAACTGACAGCGGAGCAGAAGCAGGCTCGCGTAGAACAGTGCTCACAGATTCTACTGAAGTACGACCACGGACATTCTGATGCTATTTATAACATTTTCACAGGAGACCAAAAGTGGATTTTTGTTTTGAACCCGAAAGTGAATCAGGAAGTGACCAGTGGGTCGACACTCAGCAATTAAATTATTTCGTTTTTATATAAGCCTATGTAGTAAGTTTGAGGGTTTAATATGGAAATGTATTGGTAGCATTTTCGACTTGGGGCGACCGCATCAGCCTAACAAGAACAAACAAAGTAATTAAACATCAAACGAAGCAAAATTGAAGCCGCGGCTCAAAGCGCAAGCTGGTTAACCTTCTGGGAATATTGTGGCGGTAAACACGTCATGCTTAATAGGATATTACCCATCATACGTGACCCTAAACATTCCCACTGTAATCCTGTCGTACAACTGGGAACAAGATTATTGGGATGTGGTTTTGCAATGAAAGGTCCATTTTAACCGGCTCCGAAATAGCTGTTTCAGTTTTTTTTAAATCAGATTTTTTTACGGAACGAGCTAATTTAAATGATTATTTTTTTGTTTGCAGATATTTGGTCACTATTAAATTATATCAAGGCCCTGAACGTGGTTTATCAGTTCCTATGTATATCATTAAATCACAAGAAATTGACTTTGATATCTATACATGACTTATCATCAGTCAGTACAGAAAATGTCGATGATGAATGCGACATTTTCTGTACAAAATTGTGACTTGAAAATAGTAAAATTCATCAACGTCGATCGACTTCAATTTAACTATTATCGACTGATAATTGTTAAATTGAAGTCGGCTTTTAGAAGTTGCATGGCTGAAAAGTTGTTTCAATTTCAAAGTAAATATAAATAAACCTACATTAACTAAATACGAACTGTCTATTGAACAGTTTGGCACATTACGCGACTGTCATTTATTTATTTTGTTTTGCAGTTGGGAAAAAAAATGTACCGTTGTTGCAGTAAAACCACTAAGCTAATTAGCCAAAGAGAAAGTATGAAACTGAAAGGGAGGTTTGACAACACTTTCAAGAGGAACACCAAACTATTTTGCTGGAAGATGAAGAATTGGGAGGAAAAGAAGAAGAATAATAACGGTGGAGTGAATTTTATGAAGATATGGATGAATATGCCCAGGATGTCACCGCTAGATCTGAGTACTTTAATCACTCAGACATACAGGAAACATGTGATGGCATTACGAAGAAGTATGATATAGTAAGGCTGTGGGAGTAGATAATATGTTAACAGCTGAAATTATCAATCTTGGTGGTCTTACCGTCCAGGACATTTTCTAGGTCCTTTCTAACAAATGTTTGTAAGAAATATTTGGCGGCGTGCGATCATCGTGCCCTTTTAGGTATGGGGGTAAGGATATACGCATGGACGGCACCAGTTCTATCAGTTTAATTAGTTTAGTATCAAAAGTGTATTGAAAAATTGTTGCAAAAAGAGGATGCTAGGAATGTCCGATGGAATGTTGTGGGAGACTCAAAGTGGTTACAGGTGTGGAAGGTGATTTACGGGTCAGGTGTTTTTGCTACGCAACATCGTAGCAAAGCATCTGATTGTGAGCCCAAAGGTTTAATAAGGTTGTGCGTAAGGGACTTTAGGACATTTTACTAGATTATGGTGTAGATGGGTCTCTTCGGTCAACGTTCCACTATCAAATCGCTCAGGGTGATGTCAAGAGTCTCTGAAAGCGTCATTTTTGAATGAAAACGGTAATAAATGTAAAGGAAGCCGGGTAGGTTCGACAGAATCCTGAGACTAGGAATTCTATACTCTCCGGCTATCCCGTAAGGGATTTGACGTGAATATATGAATGTAGGTGTATGGCCCAATTTTCCAATATGAACAAATGTAATCAACTAATCAGCTCAATAAATCGAACAAAGATTAATTGAGTTACTCTAAAATCTAAATTTGGTCCATTTTAGCTGCAACCTAATTTGTTTATGGCGCACGCTGCACTGTTAACTACAAAAATGTGAAAGTTAATTTTAGTTTTAGTCAAGGTTTTAATAATTTTAGTAACTGATGGAAAAGCAAGTCTAGTTATTCAAAAGCTACAAATAATTGTAATATCTGGTAAGAAAGAAAATATATTTATTTGCGAAATATGCGTGTTGAAGTTGCTACAATTCATCTCGTTAATCGTATTCTAGTTTTATCGTATAAAAAAAAATCCTAAATACTATATACACTTACTCCCGTGTTGTTCCAGGTCCGCTCATTTAAATAAACCACCTGTATTTCTTTCAGGTAGAACATAAATGACCAGCACAGATTAAAGAAGAAGGAATCATTACCAATAAGACCACTGATGGTTGAGTCCTGTTCAACAACTTGCTCGGGTAGGGATGGATCCCTATTGCTGCCGCCAAAAAGACTCTGTAATGTTCCGGTTTGGAGGATAGGATGGGCAGTAAATTTATACAATAGGTCTCACACATGTTTAGATTTTCTCGCACATACTATCACATTTTATTTACTTAAATTTTGTTTAAAAACTTTACCCGGTGTGCACCTAGCTTAAGCTTATTATTAAGCTTACATTTATGCAATGGAAGAGCGGTGTCGCCTATACAAGTACCTCGTACTTAAAAGGTGACTCCATCAATTACAATCATTTTATTGTAAATTAGTACTGAAATAAATATTTTTTAAATTTTTTTTTGAGGTCTTACATCCCGGCTTCAGAACAGCGACGCGCCTGTAACGTCTACAGTGAATTCCGAATGCTTATTCCCTGACCTTTCACATAAAAGAAGCACGTAATAATACTAGAACAAAAAACATTTAATCCCCTTCAGATATTCCAACACTGTGATTTTTCTTCAGATTCAGGTTTGATTGCCGCTGCGGAGTTTCACTTTCAAACATCACATTAAAATTTAATTTCTAAGTCCTTTACCTTCATACGTCCCGTTAAAATTGTGAGATCTAGAAGACATTACAGACGAGATATCTACCTTTTTTATTTATTCTTGTACAGTAGATACAAACATACAATAAAAAAATGTATAAATACTGAATAAGCAAAAAACTGTATAAGCTTGTTTACCAGTAACATTTAGTAGTAGTATTATTATTTCTTCATTTTTTATCTCAAATATTTTCTTAACAGTGTTACACGAGTCAAAACTGTAATTAGGTACAATGGGGTTGACAAGTATATAAACAAAACTTCTATAAAACAGTAGATTCAAACCCTACAAAAAAAAAAAAAAATATGTTGTAGCCTTATCGCTTAAAGCAATCTCTGTCGGACAATCTTGGTCTATCCAGTATTTAAAGGACTTTTTTAAATAATAAGTCTTTGGTACCTTAAAGAAAACAACGTACTCATTCCTTAAAGGTTGGTCAACGATCTAGAACTCTAACGAGTGATTGTGTAATATTATAAATGCGAAAGTTTGCAAGAAGTTGCTCTTTGACGCAAAGTTTGCTGAACAGATTTCAATGAAAGGGAATATAGTTTATATATCAGAATAACACATAGGCTACAATTCATAAACAATACACTATAGCACGCGAGCGAAGCCGCTAGTGGAAACTAGTAATTGTTATATACTGTTTAATCTCTTCACAAGTTTTCACTTTGTAGATATAGTTAAAGTCAAATCGAAAAGTATTTCAAAAGTCAAAAATAAATAAGAACAACAAACAATGCAGATATACAATGCGAATATGGACAGATGTAGGAACAGATCACTCGGATATTATCCGAGGGTGGTGTCCAGAATCTCCGCAATCGGCGTTTGTATGAAAAGGGTAATGAATGTGAAGGAAGGTTTATCAGGATCATGAGGTCTGGCACTCGATACTCTCTGTCGACCACGCAAGGGACTTGGCATGAATATGTGTATGTATGCGTAGAAATAAATATTACAAATGGAAAATTAATGTTAAACTATTATAATATTTTTAACTGTAAACAAAATTACAAAACACGACTATTTTCTAGTAACTTCTTTGAGTTAAGCATGGTTGTATGTTCAGGTTCGAGTTTTTGAAATACCTAAGTTTTTAGAGTATCCGAAAGTTATTGAGTATCCCTTAAAGAAAGGCTTAGGCTACTTTTTATCCTTATACCTTATTGAATTTTCGTGAGAGAGCTAAAGAACTAACACGGGTGAAAACACGGACAAAAGGTAAACTCAAATTGTATTTAGTTAAGGCATCTTACACTTAAATCGAATTATGGTTAATGTTATCTACATAAATAAATAATGTTCTCCAAACTACACAAACATTTATAACACACTAGCTGTTGCCCGCAGCTTAGTCCACGTGGTCCCACAGGAACATTGTTTCGGGATAAAAAGACCGACACCCCAAAAACCCAAGTCATCCTCTATGTTTCTACCAAGTTTCATGAAAATTGGTTCAGCAGTTTTTGCGTGAAGGAGTAACAAACAGACAAACTTTCGCAGCTATAAAATTAATAGGATAACAAACTTAACACGCAAAAACTTAAACCACAACCACATAGTAATTGGAATACGACGTACAATATAGTAAAAAATACAATGTGGGTACATAAAAATAAATTGGGTAATCAAGTACGAAACCTTTTCTTTTTTATCATTTTTTACATCGTGAAAAACGACTGGATGCCATATTTATAAAATAAGAACTTTTCGTTTCCCCAAAAATGAAAGAAAAATACATAAATAAATAAATAAATGACAATTCATTGTAGTTCTTTTAGTCATATTAGAAATGGCAAAATATCCTTAGTATAATTATGTTTGTAGGTATGTACCTATTAGGGAGTAGTTAAAAGTTATGAGGGTAGTACGCTATAATTGATGATTTTGATCACCATCATTGACCTTTTGTTTTTTTTTTTGTTTCTTGCTTCGGACCTTCAAAGTTTTCGCCAAATATAATTAAAGATAATGAGGGATTTCAAGACACATATTTCACGGTATTACACTGCTATCAGCCACCCTCACCCACGCCTTCATGTCGATGAGTACCTAATTATCTTCTTACAGAAACCCTATTATTTTCATATAATAACCACAAAGGTTAGGAAAAGTAAAAGGGAAACAACGATATTCGTTACAATGTTAGGAAAGAATAATGATTTAATCTAAATTATTATTATAATACAATATAGTTAAAAGGTTTGGAACCGACGAAAAAACAGTTTGTATGTAAGACCACACCTATCTTTTTACAGAGTCCGGTTTTAACCGACTTCAAAAAAAACATATGACCTATATTTTCGACTCCGATAATTTTTATGTATGTTAATCGATTTTTCCGTCATTTCTGAACTGATATTGGAAATTGATTTTTTAATTGAACCAGTGTGATTCCGATGTGGTCTCAATATCACCAAGTCTGGATTTGATAATAGTTTCTAGTGGAATTAGAGAAAAAATCCTAATTTTTGTGTACCTAGACGATTCCCTGAAATCGAAATCGGTTGTTTGCTGTTTTACAGCGCTTATGTAACCTGTATTTCTCTTATAGAGTCTTTTGATGTGAATTATCAAAGACAAAATAAAAGAAAAATCAGTACATTAGAGTAAGTAAGTATCTTCACGCCCATATACACAAAGTGGTACGCAGAGGCACAACTAGGGCAACCACGACTAACCAAAGTCACTAAGACACACTATGTGATTGGGGGTAAGCCAATCGCCAATCCAATCCATTACATATATTATAGTAAGTAATCAATATTTTGAAATGACGTCAGGTCTTTGTTAGGATTGTAAATTCCAGCAGTAATATGGTGGTGAATCATCAGATATCATGGTCATGAATCATAATAATCAGTCATGTCAGGATCTTAGATAAAGTATTAACTAAGCTTAAAGAGTGAGACTTGGTGCCACCGGGAAAACACAAGAACTACTAGTTTCTTTATGATTGCTGGGTGCTCTTTATCTGAATAAAATTACACAAAATACCTCTAAAATATAGTATTGACTTGTACTAAAAGAGTGCTATATGAAATCAGATAATAATGAAAACACTGCGTTCATATTTCATCTTGATCCTGCCAAATCTCCTTACATCAACACATAGCAAACATTGTTAAATTATCTCTGATTATACCTAATCTGTAATAACATAAGTAGAAAGATATGCATCAATAAGCCAATATTTTAATGTAATATCATCATCTCTGTTGTCTAGCGGAAAAGATGTTGGACTTGAATGCAGTCAAGGTCCCGGGTTTAATTCCCAGGTCGGGCAACAAAAAAACATTTTTTTTTTCAATTTTTCTAATAAAGAAAACGTTGCCCGGGATCGGATACGTGCCCGGTTGGCAATGTGATAGGTGGCAAGCCTGCCACCTATCAGGTGGCAGGCAGGCAGGATAAGGCTTTAAGGTTGGTATAATGGTCCCTACTCAGACGAGTTACAGCATGGCAATCTACCACTGGTATTATTAATAGAGACCCTTTTAACCCTTTAATGTGGAGTAATTTAATGTGAAACTTTTATGACATCGTCTTAATTTTTTTGGTCTGTGTGTCGCATGTCGCATGACGGTGACGTCAGATCAGCCGAGGCCAATATTGCGGCGTTTTATAGTTTATAGATATAGATCAAGTTTCACTTTTACCGTTGTTTCATAACACGAAACAATCTTTTTTTGTATTTGCTACCCTACATGTGCGGAAGATGTATTTGCTATAATTATTGCCCTAATTGGCTGTTTGGCAAATAAAACAAATAACAAATACGGCTTACTGAAAGTTTCCCGTTTTTTTCAAGGCAAAACAAGGAAATCAGTAAACTATAGAATAGGTATATTAATGTTGGCCACACACCAGAGGCGGACTAATTGTCAAGAGCGCCCTAGGCAAAAAATTTAACGTCCCTGTAGCGGGCGTCTATACTTACTAGGTATTAGTTTGTGACTTTAGATGTTTAGGGAAATCTTTAGATCTACTGTTTAAACAATTCCATTGAAATTGATTTGGTAGTTTTGAGGGATAAGGCTGTTAATTACTTGTACTGTATTTTTTTT
This sequence comes from Calephelis virginiensis, assembly GCA_002245475.1. Classification (NCBI taxonomy): domain Eukaryota; kingdom Metazoa; phylum Arthropoda; class Insecta; order Lepidoptera; family Riodinidae; genus Calephelis; species Calephelis virginiensis. The sequence goes on from NJDC01004378.1 coordinate 130,375, forward strand.
TTCATTCACATCCGCGCCTCTCATGACCTCGCGCCCCTAGGCAAGTGCCTAGTTTGCCTTAAGGATAATCCGCCACTGCCACACACGATTTATTACGCATAGAATATAAAACATGCGTACAAATAATAAAGTCCAGCTGCACTAGTAAAGTCTATTATAAATGTAGTCTTTGATTTGGTACACCAAATTTTGTTTTTGTTATGAAAAAGTAAGAATTATTTGGTATTTGCCTCCATGCATTGACCTCTAAGTATATGGACATGAAATACCTGCGAGCAAATCTTGCCATTGGCTACTAAATGTTGGTTGCCATTCTGACATTATAAGTCTGTCCAAAAAAAGTAGAGTATCGATATAAATACATAATCTATTAGTAACGATTGATAGTTAAGTTTAGGTAAATACATAAGAATGATTATTTACCTATCGAATGAAATTGCAACTATCAACTTACTTACTTAGTGCTACTCAATTGGCTTATAAATAGAGAAATGTAATGAAACGAAAGAAAGAATATTTATTTACTTTTCACGAGAATTGTATTTAATATTCAATACGTTTATTCTTTATTTAAGTTAACTCTTTATATTTATTACAAGATTTATTATCATTACAAAAAAAAATATCAGATTAATACATTTAATCCACTTTCTTTACTTTAAATTGAGCATTTGAAAGAATTCCTAATACGCTAGACTGTGGTTGATATTTTCAATGGCAATGGTATACATTCACATCTTGTCCAAATATTCTTTTCTGGGAAAGTAAAATAAAATATCGATATTACATCACTATAATTGAAAACTAAATATGGCGCTCTTGGCAAGCATGTGAACTGTCATTACGTCACTTTAAATCGACGCCAAAATGAGCATAGATAAAAATGTCGTTATCTCTTTCGGCGTATATAATATCAACATCATTATTTTGATATAATAAAAGTTGATAAAATGTGCGTGCCGATAAAACTTAAAAAGGATTCCCGATACGATAAAGGGACTTATATAGTACAATAGCCCTTTATATCAACTCGAACAAGAAAGTTCCCGGTTTAACTTAAAGGGCGTATTTTTAAAGATATAAGGGATTTTCCAATTCCTCAACTTGAAAATTAATGAAGTAGTGGCCATCTGTTGTCGAGTAGTTGAACTCCATTCAGAACAACAATTATTTGAGTTGCGTTTCGAAAGGCGCTGTGAACATTTACAGCATGTGTAGCAATGGCGCGAAATTTGAAATTCTAATTTCAACAAAGCTTAAATTACATTTGTTTCTATAATAAAGTTATTAAATTTTGTGTATGTATACAGCATTAAGTAGCTTTTATTTTGGAGTTGAAGCGAGATAAGTTTAGTTATTCAAAATGTGAATTATTAATTCTGAAAATATTTTAAAATTTAAGTTTTCAAATTTCGCGGCTTTACTACCTATGCTATAGCTGCAGAACTTATTGTTACGTGTCGAGTACATTCTAGAAGGTGTAAAAGAAAATATTCTCAAACTTTTCCGAATATCCTAGAGCCTAGCTCTCTCAATATATAAGGGTACAATATCACCCACCAGAGTTAGTTCGATTTGGAAAGCGATTGCGAAAGGAAATGAAAGAAGTTATCTGTGAGCATTTATTTTGAAGTATCACGTGTGAGTATTTTTAATAGTGTGTTTAATTAATTCTCGATTTTGAAGCCGAGAAGAAAAAGTAGTCTTATTTGTGAAATTTGATATGTAAGTATTTTTAACTGACTTCAAAAAAAAGAAAGTTCTCAGTTTAATTATTAATTATTTTTATAAATTAGTTTTGAAGTAATAATAGTGTCTTTAATTAATTCTAATGGTAGTTTTTCTTTTTCTTTTGATTGTTTGTCTATAAAATGTTTATTTAATTTATATTTTACAGAATACAATGCCTAGACGTAAAAGAGAAGGAGATCTTGCCAGTTCTACAGCGAAACGGCGGAAACAAAAAGAACATCTAAGAAATGAAACGGAAGAAGAGCGCGAAGCACATTTACAAAACGAACGAACCAGGATGAGAACTCTGAGAAACACAAAAAGTGAAGAAAGAAAAGAGAACGAAAGTATAGAAGACTCGAGAATTTTAAAAGATATTTAACAAAGGAAGCATTCCACTACGAACCGACGAAAAAATATTACAATCATAAACATGTTGTGATCGGAAAAATGGATAAAATTTGCCAATTTTGCCACGCGAAAAAATTCAGTAAAGAAACACCAGGGGAGCTAATTATGTATCTCATTTGCCAACTAAAATTGTACATCACGAAAAGTGTATATCAAATAGCTGTCAAATGACGTGTTTTATATTTGCTATCTCCAGTGACCAACAGAAATACAATAGAGATAGCAAACACAAATGACGTCATTTGATGTACACTTTTGCGGTTTGAGTTGGCAATTGAGATACATAATCACCCCCAGGTCTCTGTTGCATGAATGGAAGTCGCATTAACCTCAAAGAACCCTGCTTCTCTCACGGTCAACTATATGTAGCTTGCTCAAGGGTAGGAAATCCGAAGAATCTATATCTACTATCTATATCTATATATATACTCCAGACAATAAAATGAAAAATGTTGTTTATAAGCAAATAGTGTAAAAAATGAACGAATGTCTTCAATATTTTTTTTACTATTA
>NJDC01004378.1:134105-148849 GCA_002245475.1 Calephelis virginiensis
AAGTATGGATGTATGGATGTTTGTTACTCTTTCACGCTCGAATGGCTGAACGGATTTGTCTGAAATTTGGAAGACAGATAGATTGTGACCTGGATTAACATATAGGCTATTTTTAATCCCGATCACACACCGGGTTTCTGTGAAAACGCGGGCGAAGCCGCAGGTAGCAGCTAGTATAATATAAAAATGAATCCCCATTTCGCGTTGTCATCGCATCACGCTTAAACGGATAGACAAATTTTACTAATTATTTTTGTTGTATTGGTTTTTGTCAGGAGAAGATTATTATGATGAGTCTTAAAAAATACAGGGAAAATAGAATAACAATACTTTATTTTTATACACACTGTTGCTATAGCTGTTAACGTCAAGAGACACGAAGTTCGATGTGCCGACAAATTCAATATAAAAAGGATTGATTTTGGAGTAATTTTACAAATTCTTGCTAGTGTATCGAGCAATATTGTGTAAAATAGTGTTATAAATAAATAACTATCTCTAAACAAGTAACACAAATTGAATCTAACCCCAAATTAAGCAAATTATATGCTTGTGTTAATCAACGATTCTAATATGTAGTAATACTTAAATAGATACCAGAATATATTTAATAAACGCCCAAACCTGGAAATGCAGACATCTAAATGTTCATCACACAAATACTTGCCCCCGTCGGGAATCGAACCCGATCCTCGTGGTTGATCATCGCAACCAGGCGTGTACGCTAGCCACTCGACCAACGAAGCGGTCAAATAAATGTATTAACAATATAAATAATACTGAAATAAAATACTCGAACTGAAAATGTTGAAGTTTTTTCACGTTGTTTGTAGCCGGTATCTTGCTCAAAAGATTAGGCAAGCCCTGCGGCGTAGCTTTGTGGCTTTTATCTGTTCAGATAAAACAATGTGTTTTAAACAACTTTATTGACATTGAGGGTTATCCCTTCGAGATTGTATTTTCTTTGGCCGTACTAATAAATTCAAATTCACTAACAAATATAAATGAAAACTGATCCAGCTTCAAAGACTAACGAATTTGTGAATGGTAATGAATGTTATTAGAAGATATCAGATACCTATTTGGTTGATTTTTCTTTTTAACTGACTCTAAAACAAGGAGTAGATTCTCAATTCAACTGTTTGTTTTTTTGTATGTTTGTCTTGCGCTTATTCCGTCAATTGCCAGCCGATTTTGACGATTCTTCTTTAGAAAGATGGTCATGATTCCGAGATGGTTCCATATTCATTTTATCACGATAAGTGATAAATTTATGCATAATTAAGTCTAGCTCAAAAACGACGAGAAGAATATTGATAAAATTTATGTGAGACCATTCCGAAATCGTTAGCTATATTTCAAAAAAAGAATTATCAAATCTTATCTTATTATCCAATAAAATGGTAGAAGTCAGTTTTTGCAGTTTTACTTTGCTTAATTATTTATTTATGTGATAATACAGTATGTATCATTGTAATAGAACACTTAGAACCATAGGTTATATTGCAGTTTTATATGTAAATAAATGATTAGGTACCTACTAAGCAATTTATAATATTTAAGATTTAGTTATGCAGAGAAGAAATTCATGAGGCAAGTAAACTAAAGTATCCAAATATAGAAATCCATTTGCAATATTGGCTGAAAGCTAATACAAAAGATGGCTTAAACGAAATGCGAAGTAGTTTCTCTGAGTATTAGGTAAACCCCGCAAAAACATCTGTTCTACACAAGAGATTCAAACCAATACAGGAAAAAGATGTTTGGATATCATTTAGTCTTTATGTTTTTTGAATGTATGTTGGTCACGTTACTGCGCGTTCTAGGATGGATTTTATTCTTGAAGTGAAAACTTCTTTAGCGGCGTTGCGCACTTTTTTTGGAATGGGTAAAAACTTCTAATTTCGCATCAGATCGTCAGAACGTAAGACGGGGCACTGCGCATGCGCGAACAAGACAGCGGCGCAGATCGCTTGCGCGAGATCTAAAATAAAACGTAATGGGTTAAAACGTAATTCTTAGAACGGGTAAAAACTTCTAAACTCACGTCAGGATATGTAACCTGATCGAAAATTCGTAAGACGGATCGACTATGGAGAGTAAACAGCCAGCGCGGCGAAAGAGATGAAGTATCCCCCCTCTCTTTCTACGACGCGGCGAAAATGTATGCTCGCGCCTGCTGTTTCGTTTAGGCGGCGCATGGAGCTTGCGCGCATGTTCGTGTTGTCATGTTTTTGTATAATAGCGCTATTAAGTAATATTTTATTCTACCACATAAATGATAGTACTTTCATTATGATAATTAAAGCAATTCGTGCAAAATTATTCCCTAGCTATTCCAAAATATCGAAAATGCCTAACGTTAATATTCAAGTTTTCACTTCTGCCGGCACTCCCGGAGTGCAACCCGTCGTTATTTTTGTACGGGAGGTCATATGTGATCCCATACTAATTTCAAAAGACTCAACTAGTAGTTCTAGAGGTAATGAATATTATTTTGTTTATTTTTTTGTGTAAATTAGAAAATGCATATTTCAAATTTTCTAATAATAATAATAACGTTGCCCAAGATTGGATATGTGCCCGGTTGGCGATAGGCTTGCCACCTATCACATTGTGGGACTTAGTGTCTTCGGCTAATCGTGGCTGCCCTGGTTGTGCCTCTGCCTACCACTTCGGGGATATGGACGTAAAGATACTTTCTTGAATTAGTTTTTCTGTTTTTTTGTGCTTTACAAGTATATAGTACAACAACCAAGATATTCAGATTATTTTATGGCAATTTGACCAGGGGTTAGCGTACACGCCTAACTTCACAGACTGACAGCGACGCTTGGGCTCGATTTCCGACGTGGGCAGCCATTTGTCTGATGAACATTCAGATGTCTACTTTTCTAGGTCCAGCTGTTTATAAAAAAAACGGCGGGTTGCACTCCGGGAGTGCTGGCAGAACTATCATTTATGTGGTAGAATACAATATTCATTTATTGCGCTATCGTACACAAACATGACAACACGAACATTCGTGCAAGCGCCCTGCGTGTTCTTACGAATTTTCGATCAGGTCACGTGTCCTGACGCGAGTTTAGAAGTTTTTACCCATTCTAAAAAATGCACAACGCCGCTTAAGAAGTTTTCACTTCAAAAATTGCTGTATCTACGAGTATTTACTTATTTCAATGTCAAAGTATTGTTGACTAACACTCATAACACAAACGTATACTTAGTATGCTTACTTAAGAATTAGCTTCAATTCGTGTAATTCGTACAGGGTTGGCAACAAAAGTTAGAAATACACCTTTAAAAAAGGTGTTTATTATGCATTGCTTATCTTAGGCTGGGATGTTAGACCTTTTAAATAAGTTAATTCGCAGACTTCCGGTTCCTGTCAAAGGATGGAATACCCTTTAACCGGAATTCACTAGGCTTGCAATAAAAAGTAAAACGGTTGTACCAGTTTGAACCAATATCAATTGATGTATGTTCACGGAAATATAAGTTTCTTTAAATGAAATTATTCTTTGTCTATAGACGGAAAAATATAATATTGCTGTGAATGTGTCTCGTCTCTACCAAGTAAGCCATTCTTCCATTGGCCAATGTATACAGTTTTACAATAAACTTCTCGATTTTATAAAAGACCTTCCTATTAATAAATTCAAGAAATGTGTTAAATTTAAATTATATGTAAAAGATTATTATACAATTTCTAAATATTTAGCAGATAAGAGCGTTTAGGATTAATTACTCCTTGTGCCTTGTCTCTTAGAAATTGTAATGTATCATTTCTTTAATTATTGTATACATATTTAAAAATGAAAAAAAAACGAACCTTCCGAGAAACAATTCTTGCCGCATTCTTTAGTGTGTGGCCGCGTTCCGATCCGGTGGTAGATTTTATTATTTTATAGACGCGTCTCAAATGCCTCTTGTAAGGTTAACTTAAAATAAAATGTGTTCTATTCTATTTTATTATATGGTATTATTGACTTCGTCATGATCACTTCGTCTACATTTTTAAAAGGCGCCAAGAAATATCATGGAGTATAAAAAATAAAAATAATGAAGGTAAAAGAATGTTGAATCTTAGATTAAGATGAAATATAGTGCAAAACTTAATTATTATAGTCCATATTAATGTAATCGCTCATCTTACTTTTTACAAGTTTAATATTACTACACACACTACGTATACTTTTGTTCCATTTAATTAGTAACTCATTTTTTCGTGAAGCAAACGAGCAATATGTCATCTGATAGTCAGTGATGGTCAGGTTCATTCTTGAAATTCGTTTCTTGAAATCTATGAACAGCAAGATTTTGGGATTTTTTTATACAAGAGCAAGCAAACGAGCAATATGTCATCTGATAGTCAGTGATGGTCAGGTTCATTCTTGAAATTCGTTTCTTGAAATCTATGAACATCAAGATTTTGGGATTTTTTTATACAAGAGGAAGCAAACGAGCAAATGGGTCACCTGATGGAAAGTGATCACTGCCGCCTATGGACATCCGCAACGCCAAGAGTATCACAGATGCGTTACTGACCTTGAAGGAATGAGTACGCTCTTTTCTTGAAGGTTCCTAAGTCATAATGGTTTGGGAATACCGCCCTCGGTAACTGATTTAACAAAGGTGTTATGCAGGGTAAAAAATGTCTTCGGAATCGCACAGTTGTAGATCGCCACGCATCAAGATGATGGGCATGATACTTTGAGCTCTGACGTGATGTCCGAAGGTGGAAATCAGCGGCTGGAATTAAACCAAATAACTCCTCAGAGCATTTCCCATGATAGATGCAGTAGAAAACACTGAGGGAGCCAAAATGTTTACACAACGCCAAGGAATCAAACCGATTGTTAATTCTGGTCATTGACAATTCAGTTGCTCTACGTTGAAAACATAAAAACTAAAAAATAAGGTTAAAACCTCGGGAATGCGTATAAAACATCCAGCTCCTGCCTTATCCCATATATATGGCATTTTATTTGTAAACTTAAATGATCCGAGTTTGGTACACGCGAGTTGGGGTGACCGCTGACACCGGTCGCTTTTGACTAATGCCTCCTATTAATATATCCCCTGTTATTAATTGTTAACATGTCCGCGAAAGATCCCGTTTTAATATTAATTAACGGATAACAAAATATTTTGTTAAACTGAGCTTAGCTAGGGTTAACGTTTAGAAGTTATCGTTATCGTTTTCACTGAATATCAAATCTCAGTGGACCTACTTAGAATGCAAGTGTCACAATTTATCGCTTTATGAATTAATGTCACACAGTCATATAAGCATATTTTAGATGTATGCTATGTTTTTCCAATTCAATGAAAAGAAATTCGTGACATTACAAATTAACGGCTGATATGACATATTTTTGCATTTTGTATTTGCATTTAAAATAGAAGTATTTCAAATAAATCGCGTCTCTGGAATTAAAAATGTTTTGGGTCTTTCTATTATTTGCATTGAAAGGAGATAGCGATAGTTACTAACAAAATTATATAAAAACATGTAGTTATTAAACTACATGTTTGTTATTAAAGTATACATTTTTACTCTATTGTCTGTTCTGACAATTATTGTCATTAAGAGACGGTGACATTTCTTTCACGTTTTTGAACAGAGACATAGCTATATGATAGACAGAGAAAAAACATCATCGATTGACATGAAATTATGTGTGTTAGACTTGAATACAGACCATAATCATCGATTCACTATTTGACTTTGAACAAATCTTTCGGAAAACCGAGGCACATGCATTTTGCATTAGCATTAAGACCCACAATGGCATGCCTATTGCCAACCAAGCACACATCCAATCTCCCCTCCCAGGCAACACCGTTTTGTTAGAAAATTCTTTTTTTGTTTCTCTATGCGATGACCGAACCCGGGACCGCGTGAATCTAGTCAAACGCCGGGCCTCTAGTCCACAGAAATGATAAAACCAAGTGATGCAACAAAAGGAACCTTTTTAGCAGAGAAAGTGGAGAAATGTGTGTCTTCTTGGGGTTTCTTGTTTCTACTCTCAATGACGGGTTTCCGTGAAATATTGGATTCACTCAAGTATAAAGCTTCCTTAGTAAGCTTTCCGTATCTTCTGCAAACAGTGTGAGAGAAAGTACATAGCCTTGAGGAACGCCAGCATTAAAAGGCATAGACTCGTAGTAACTCTGTATGCACCTTAATGCACCGCTCAGCCAAATCAGTTGGGCGCAATTGATGCTTAAATTCACGGGAAATCTGTAGGAGGGAAGCTTCAACAGAAGCGCCTTGTGCCACATCCGATCAAAGGCTTTTCCTATATTACATGTCAATCTCTTATTATGTATCAATACATTAATAATTATTGTAAACATATTTTAAAATAAGAAAAAAATACAAGCTCGCCGAGTTTTTTGCGGGATCTTCTCAGTGGGTGGCCGTGTTCCGATCCGGTGGTAGATTTATTATTATATAGACGCGTCACAAGTGCCTCTTGTAAGTTTACATGAAATAAAGATAAATTATGATTATTACTGTTACAAAGTAACGCCTAATTTAGTAAAATATCTACAAGAAATTTTTTATTCATCTAAATTTTAAACGTTTATGAAATACACAACACTGCTAGAATTAAAAATTTACTTCTACTTTCACCGTTTGTACTATATTTTAATGACTATTTGGGCGTTTCCAATTCTTCCAACATTTATTTTAACAACAGTAGTAGTAGTATGATATTGGGTAATTTGTTTTTTATTTATCAATCAGCTTAAGAATCAGTTCATAAATCTCAATTTTCTGCCATGGCAATGGTCTTTTATACGTAACATGTAGACTGAAGGATAGAATGAACTCTCTATGGTTCCACTCACCCCAACATATCTTAAAAATACTTTACTTACAGAAAGGCTGTTTAAAAAAGCCATTTACTATAAGCATTGAACCTCTTATAGCAAATCGACGTTAATCGCCGATATAAAAAATGCTAACGGCTTAAAACAAAATGATTCGGTTTATAAAACACGATGGAGGTAATTTTGTCCACTCAATGTGGATGTTCGCCCTCTAGAAGTACCCTTGAACGAGGATCGTAAAATGTCGACACTTCAATATATATGGTTGAGAGAGCTCATATGCCCACTTAGGAAAAGGTAGGTTTAATTCAGCACATCATTACCCCTAACATCATAAATATAAACGAGCGATTCATGGTTTTATGGCGATGTTCAGTAAAACAGCGTAATTAGCTGAATACTTATTGCGTGTATGTAGCCTACGCTTATGTCACTTGTGTGCGTATATCTTTGCAGCCTACTTGTGAATAGTAAACGAATATTATCTGCTGCTTAGTTTGAATATTTTTAAATGAGAATGTAAAATTAGGTCCATTTTTTAACACAATTAAATTTTTTAAACTAAAGTATGTGCTCTACAAATTGTTCCTTATTTTTTTCGTCATACATTTTGTAGTCTAGAAATTTCAGACATAACACTTAGTATAAAGTGACTAAACAACTTAAAATCCAGAATGTAGAAAAATATTTGATCGTACAGCTCATTTCACACATCTTCAGACCAAGTCTGCCTTGCAAGAAAGGCAGAGTGGCTTTGTGGCTGCCAAGTTGTTACAATTCCTACGAATTATTTTTATAATTTCATATATTCAATGACATAGGATTAGTCGATATAGATACCAAATTGATATAAGTGCCTGATTTTAATTCGCTTAATATTTTAAGTATAACCAGGGCCGGTCCGTTCATAATTTATACAGGCAAACTAGGCAACCCTCTAGGACGCTTGGGTTTGGGGCGCCAAAACATGGTGAGCGAAATGGTCATGCAGTGTGTTGGTGGTGACCAAACACGGGAATCAATTTTAGTGGAATAGCTAAATCACATAACCATTGGTTCTGAATAAAAGTATTCAATAAAAAATACCCTGTTATAACGAATAATAACAAAAATAGTAAAAAACTAAAAAAGGTGTGTATGCGATTCACACACGATGGAAGTGAAACTTCAGTAAATCAACAAAATAATGAGATGAACATAAATTTGTGTCTTTTACCTGCAAAAGAATGAGATGAATATATATTTGTGTCTCTTACCTGTCGTTTTGCCGTTGCACCCGTTTTGAAATCACAACGATTCTAAAGAAGTTTCACTTCAATATTCACGCTTGGCCACAGAGGATGTTACTAAAAAAATACAGTACATGTGTAGAATAACGGTTACATAAAATTCAATTATCCTTAGTCTTACTTCAAATATTATTAACATACAAAATAATCCGGTCAATTTAGACCTGAAAACAGTAATGAAAGAATAAAAATTCCGACAGAGCTGAATTTTGGTAAAGACCTTTATTTTACTATAAAAACCAAAAATTTAAAAGTCCGCGTCTGTCCTATAAGTGCTTCAGAAGTTGTTCGGAGTCAAAGGTTTTTGATTTTTTCTCAAAAACTGTAAGTTTTTTTTGAAAAAATACTTCAGACTAAATTTGTAGATCTCAAAATTCTCTACAAAAATGTCTTTACCAAAATTCAGCTCTGTCGGAATTTTTGTTTTTTCAATATCGTATAATGACCGGGCTAAAAATATAAAGCTTTTTCAAAATTATTTCCATGGGCTTGTTAAAGATTAAATTTCACTTGTTCAAAAGCTTCTTTTTTAAAAGAAACTCGCACTCTCACAATAGCAAAATTCTTTTCGTCCGCTTTTATGGACTATTTAAAGACTCCAAATTATCATGATGTCTAGGGCATGTCATTTTCTCTAGAACTGATCAAAACTAGTTTAATTAATATTTGTAATTCATTAATATCATCGATACAACTCGAAACGTTCGTTTCCAACCACGCTTAGATCGATCGAGCTTAATCTTGTTTGTTGGCTCATCTTATTCTATTATTTGTTCGACTTGGATTTACTACAACGCCCGCACCAAAGGCTGTCTTCCGAGAGATCGAACCTCGACTTGGTGTTGTGTTTTAATTGCAGAGGGAGATTCTGCGGCTTGTCGCTCAACGTCAGTCACAAGGCGGAAAGAGACCTTCGTCGCTAAGACTGGGGGCATTGGTGTAGTGTGGTATATTTTTTAGTTAAAAACAAAGATCCTTCAGAATGCAACGGCTCTCCTAAACCTAGTGGGAACGTTTGCAACAGGGCCATATCCCATCTGCCTTCCTGCCAGGCAGCGAGTATAGGCTTACCGTCACTAAGACCGTAACATCTGACTAGGTGGTAGAGTTTAGCAGCGACTCGCCCGGATTGGTACCACCGCCTTAGCTATTCCTGTCGCCATAATGTAAGCGCTTGCCGTAATCCAGTTCGGAGGATAAGGTAGCCGGTACATTTACTTTTGTGCGACGTCTAACATCCCCGCCTCAGGTTGGCAACGCACCACTACCACTTTTGGTGTCTCTAGGCGGTGTGAATTTCTTACCATCAGGAAATCCGTCTACTTGTTTGGCTTCCAATAAAAAAAACGTCAATGTCTTATTCGGTTCGTCAGCTATTGGGTATTCGTTCAACTATATGTATATGTAGGTGCAGTATCATCCCAGTTTACCATATGGTTATTAAAAATAAAATTGTGAAAGAAAAAAAAATATTTTTTTAAACATGAACGTTTATTTACTTACAAAAAATGTACTTGTAACGAAAATTTAATAAATAATTTAAAAAACATACGCACTTAGTGAAACTGAAAGGCGTCGGCAAAGATCACAATAATACACTGAATTCAGCCCTCGTCATCGATTTCCTATCCAACAATCTGGACAATAGGGAGAAAGAGTGGTTCTGAACTTCGGTGTGAGCCACACAAAGGGCCTAGCCGCTTTAGAAAAATAACGAGACCACCTTTTTATGTTATTCTACTTACATTTCTGCTAAAAAGCTTTTCACCTTTACAACTAACTTTTAAAAAAAGGAAGAGGTTCTCAGTCCGACTGTGTATTTTTTAAGTGTGTTGAGAATATTTTAAACGCAATTTTATTAGTTATTTTTTGTTTAAAGAAGATAATTTTCGATTGGTTCCGATTTACGCTTATTTTTAAATCAAGAAACAATTCTACTGTATACCGTGTCACTTATAATTTATTACATTTTTTAAATAAAATTATAAGTACCGGTTTCGTTAATATCGGCATCATCAGGGCTAAAACTTAAAGTTAAGTTAATACTTACCTAATGTCAAACTTAAGTTCTAGCCCTGGTGATACTGTTATAAGCGAAACCACTAGGCTATTTGTAAAATAATCCTATTATTATTAGAAATGCGAAAGTTTGTCTGTTTGTTTGTTTATTTGTTACTCCTTCATGCAAAAACTGCTGAACCGATTTTCATGAAATTTGGTACATCTAGTAACTTATAAGTAACACGTAAAACAGTACAAGTGTCTCTACATTTAAAAATATGAATATTTAGAAGTTTTACCAAGCACCGACGATGAAAAATATCAAATATTTGGTTCTATTTATATTTGATTAGAACCTCCCACGTAATTTTTGAGTTGTATCCCCATCACCTTTGGTCATCGCATAAAGCGTGAACTAATGCAAAAAAGTAGCTATTTACTTTTATTATGTATTAATTATTGTCTGGAGAAGGTTCTTATGAAAAAAAAAACAGAAAAAATAGGATAAACAATATTGATTTTTCCTTTGTTAGCTATTAATGTCAAGCGATACGAAGTTCCCTGGTCGGCTAATTATTTATAAAATTTCTTCACATTTTTATTTACTTAGACGACAATTATGATTCGGAGTCAGTATTTAGGAGATTGCCTTTACGCTGTGTTGATAAGTGATCCAGATAGAATAGACCATCTACATCTCGTAAGAGGCGAACATTGGTTAAAATATGGATCAGTTATCAGTACCAACAAGACCACATATGGTAGAGTGCTTGCTTATCAAATGGTCCGGGTAAGGATCCACCGCCTTATCTATTCCTTGTCGCCATAATGACTCTGTCATGTTGGTAAGAAGAGTAGGGTAGCTGGTAGACTTGATCAATAAGCTGAACATCCCGGCTACAGGACAGTGACGCACCGGTAACATCTATGGTATCTATGGGATATTGTTGTCTCTTACCATCAGGAGACCCATAAAAAATTATGTTGGTGCAATTTCACTGTGAATGTAATTAAACTTACATTAATTAAATGCGAACTGACCTTTGAACAATTCGACATATTCCAAACTCTACCTCATATAAGTACTTACAAATTCATTTTGGCGGAAATTCTAAACAACAGTATCCCGAGTTCCCATTGGTATTTCAACAAAGCCCGAACTTGTAGAGGTATTTGAAATTGTTTACAAAATTCAATCCTAAAGCTTCGAGCCAGATTAAATCTAATTCCAACTTGAAGGTAAGTCTGAAATAAGTCTTCATAAAACCGGAACCCTTTTGATTTAACCCTCCCCAAAGTTAGACATGCTGATTGCCCGAAAGTTAGTCCCTCTTGCTATTCGCAGTGTCTTTTTCCGCGCAAGAAAAAACAAATCGAAAACAAGAGAGTAAGTAATGGCTTAAAAGTGACTTCGGGAATCAAACGAGATCTCGGTGTTTCGGAACGCAGTTTATTGGAAAAGCCTTTGAGCTTATTATCGATTTTAAACATGTTCCTGTTTGCATAAAATTGAATTTGTTTCAATTTTCAATCGCCTTTGAGGTCTAGCGGTTCAGGTGAATAGAATAGAATATATTTTTATTCACATTCACCTTACAAGAGGCACTTCCCCAGGTCCCGGGTTAGAATCCCGGGTCGGGCAATAAAAATAATATTTGAGTTTTCCAATTTTCTCATAAAAAAGCTTAGCTCGGGATTGGATATGTGTCCGGTTGGCGACAGGCTTGCCTCCTATCACATTGTGGGACTTAGTGTCTTCGGCTAATCGTGGGTGTCCTGGTTGTGCCTCTGCCTACCTCTTCGTGGATATGGGCGTGAAGATACTTTTTTTAAACTAACTTCAGTACGTACATATTTGAGGTTATGTATTAAAATTAGGGTATTATGAAAAATTTGTTTGTATGGGACGGTGACGTTGTAATACAGGGAATAGAGATGGAAAATTTTCTTAGTCAGGCAAGGTCTAGCCTTTGGCTTAAATTCCAACAAAAAAAGCGTTCAAAAGTGTATAAAATATATATAACTAGCTCATCCTAGTTATCGATAAACTTTCAGGTCAATAAAAAGGTACTGTTTTATTGGTCTGAGATCTGACGCGAAAATAACGGAATTTGATCGATTCAGATAATTTCTAATTTTGATAAAAAAATACGAGACTTTTGAGACTAAAACAATAGTATTATAAGTAAAAAGACGTGGAGATGCTACGGTCCTGCTTAACACTTCGTTGATGTGCATGCTTGTGTAATTATGCCGTTTCGAAATTTTGCAGGTTATTTTCATACTGTTTGATATTTGTACTGTACCCTCATTCATTTTTATACTCTTCATTGTCGGCACTTCGTGGAATTATACTGTAGAATTTCACAAATGACACCGTACTTTTCCTTACCACTTCGATTTGTGTACTGAAAAACCCCAAAAGTTTTTGGGTATTTTTGGGAAAAGTATGTAGGTATTTTTAGTAGGTATATCAAGCCATTACTTTAAAATGTCTTCACACGTAAATGATCTACATCTTGGGAATTAAGAGACATAGTGGAAAATTGAAAAATGTTAATGGCAACTAAAACAATGCACGATAATACAAATACGACAAAGCTGTAATGGATGGAAAACATGAACATTAAAATTTAAAATGCATACGAAGATATATGGTACGAAGACGTTTTGTTTGGTTCTACTTAAAAATAATATATCATCCTTGGAGCTAAACTTTAGATCAATTCCTTAGTTACTTAGTTCCTTAATTAGGAAATTCCTCCCATATTTGGGAAAAAGTTGGAGTAAATTTTTAACTGACTAAAAAATGGCGGAGGTTTTACGATCGCCTTCTACATATTATTTTGTGTGTTATTCAATCTCAACGTAGTTTGTTAATTGATTTTAAAAATTTTCATTTTACGAGCATTTAAAAGAGCGCAGTCCCAAGGTGTTCCGAGATTTTTGCAACCACATCTGGAATATGCACCCACAGGAAAATCGAGAAAAGTATATACTTTTGTGTACTGAGACGATATAATAGTGACATCGAAGTCAGTTTTTTTTCATTTTATCTGTCTCCGAAAAAGGATTTTATCAATGTACGTTTTACGCACGCAGGCATGCACTCACACCACACACGCTCAAAAGCCCAGTCACACATACATTTTTGTATATTGTATTACTCGGCCAATAACAGATTGTAATGTTTAGTTTTTAAAAAGGAAAATCATTATTCTGAGGTGGTCTCACATTAATTTGATCATGATCCGACTAGGGTTGTTTTTGAGTTAAGCGTACTTAAAAGTGCAGAAATGTTCCTCGATGAAATCGTGTCACTTGGATCTTTATAAAACATTTTTCCTAGATTCCTTAGTCCTAGAATTACCTGTTGAAAAAAAAGATTAAATGGCGACGCAGTTTCGAAATTGGAGTTAGTTTTTTGCAGTCTTACTCTTTCATAAAATATAGATATTGAAGCATTTTATGGATCACTCTGCGATAATACATTATAGCAGCCTGCTCGTACTCGGAGCTTCCGGAAGCGGAAGTGATTCAGCAATTGACTCAACATCCCGTGGCGTCTGCTCAGATATCTGTCAACATAGGATTTATATCAATTGCACTGTTTGAGGACACCATAAAATAATTTACTTACGCTTAATTTCAATGACTAATCACTACATAGTATAAAACAAAGTCCCTTTCTCTGTCCCTATGTCCCTTGGTATGCTTAAATCTTTAAAACTACGCCACGGATTTTGATGTGGTTTTTGTAACAGATAAAGTGATTGAAGACGAAGGTTTATATATATATTTTATACTCGTGCGAAGTTAGGGCGGGCCGCTAGTCTTGGATATGAGAATGTTATTATAGATTTGTAAAGAAGCAACGACTGTTATTTTCCAATCTAAAAAGTGTCTTTGTGACAATATCCCCGAACGTAAATTTATAACAGTACTCGTGTAAGTAATTTTTAAATCTTTAGGCAATTATTATTTTCCCACGTTTTTTGTAGACGATGCCTTCTATTTTATTTTCACAGCCTCATTTTATTGTATTGGCTGGAAGAAATTTTTGTAGTTAGAAATAAACTCGCCTTTTGTGCATTTTTACTTCTCCTGTAGGTGTCTTGTAAATTTTTGCTTTTTGTGTGCAGTGATGGACGACCTCCCACCCGGTGGACTGATGATCTGGTGAAAGTCGCGGGGAGTCGCTTAATACAAGCGGCTGGTGACCGTGACTTCTGGCGCTCTTTGGGGGAGGCCTATGTCCAGCAGTTGACGTCCTCCGGCTGATGATGATGATGACGATGTTGGCAAAAAAAAATAATTAAGTAAAAATAATAAAACATTACTTATAAACGTATCAACTATATAAATATCAACGTATTTCCGAATCTTATACCATAAAGATAGCTGGCAAAGTTTCCTTTAGAAACATTTATCTTTGCTTGTTCGCAGACGTTTTATACACGTGAGAGGAACGATAAAATTGCCCATTGTCGATGCACTTGCGTGGAGAACCGACATTATGCTGAAAGCGATTTTCAAAAGCCTCGAGACGTAAGTATTGCTATACCGAGAATCTAGTACGTAGGCGGTCTCGTTTAAATCCCTCTGTAATAT
>NJDC01004378.1:148905-212434 GCA_002245475.1 Calephelis virginiensis
TGAAATAAAATCGCAGTTCCGCGACCGCCGCGGGTGCGGTTAAAAACCACTTCGTGAGCTCTTAGGCTGAAACTGCAAAAACTAACTCCAACCTCATTTGGTAACACATCACGATTTGATAATACTTTATTCGAAAGATAGCAAATGGTTCCGAACTGGCACCACATAAATTTTATCATAATCATACTAGTAGTTATTGAATTACTCTTCATAGTGCTTAATTTTTTCACTTATCAAAATAAGATTATTAAGTATAACTCAAAAACCACTAGTCAAATCACGGTACAATCTGTCTAAAAAAGAACCGTCGAAATTGGTTGGCTATGGAGTAATCGCGTTACAAACATACAAAATAAAAAAAACGGTTAAAAATTGAACGTAATACCTATATCATTGGATGCTTTTATTTGGAGGTTGATGCCACCTCTCCTTGCAATGACCAATGAGGTCGACCAAATTGAACAAAATTTTCTCCTATAATTTGATTCGGAAAAACAATAGTTTTCGAAACATCCGCTTGTGAAAATGTAAGCTTTTTTCTTTACAGTCGTTTCTTATAACTATGACCAGTAAGTACAAGAAGATAATTAAATTAAAAAATGTTGCTCAAATTAAATACCTAACTAAAACAGAGATATCTTCATTGTAAAGGACTTCTAAAGTAAAAATGTAATTCTTTAAAAAATATATAACTCCACTCCACTTTAAAAAGGTAACTTAAGTAAAATGTAATTTAACTAAAATCATAACTTAAGTAAAAACTAAAATCACAATTTAAGTAAAAAACAAAACTTAAGTAGAGAACATAAATTTAAACCCTAAAATAAGTAAAAATCTAATTTAAGTAAAATTATAACTTAGGTACAACTTAAGGAAAAAAATCCCTGCCAGACAGCTCCCAAGAGGCCAGCATTGGTTACGTGGGTCTTAACCTACAAGATCACTAGGGGTAGATTAGTGTGTAACAATCTGCCCAAGTAGGCATCCACCGCCTTGCTTAAGCCTGGCGACATTATGACTGTTCTGTTATGGTCTGGAGGGTAAGGCAGCCGGTAGACTGTCACAGTAAACCTAACATCCTGGTTATAGGACAGCGACGCACCTACAACATCTATGGTTTCTATACGCTACGGTTGTCTCTTACAATCAGGAGACCCGAGTCCTAGTTTGCTGTTTAAAGCCAAAAAAAACATAACGCAACTTAAGTAAAGCCAAGTAAAAAAATAAAGATATCGAAAAAACCTCTTATATTTTATGAGTGTGTGTTGAGATTATTGCATGTAATTTACGGTGATATCCACGACTCACCAGATAAATGGAGTAATCAGCTCGACCCTGTCCGGGTTCATGCTGACGCGAATTTCGCAAACTCCCTGGAAAGACAATTTATGGATAACACGTTGTAAATCTACACACCCTGTACACGCACTATAAAATATTGTGTTGATATTATCACGTTTTTGTATGAAGTGGTGTTATAAATAAAATACTATCCTATAATAATATAAAAAAGTGTTTGTATGAAGTGGAGTTATAAATAAAATCTTCATGTCTATGAAGTGGGTCTTTAAATTTATAGCTTGAGGTACAAACAGGACACTACGATTAGCCGAAGGCATTTAATCCTACAATGTGATAGGTAGCAAACCTATCACCAACCAAATAATTATCTAATCCTGAGCAGTATAATTTTAAAATTGAGAAACACATATCTATAGTCAACGCCAACATCGCACCACTAGACCACAGTACCATTTAAAATAGTATTATAGAAATGAATGCAATAGTATTTATAAAGTAATGTATTTGACATTGATACGCTGAGAAAATAAATAAATAAATATCCCTGGACAAGTCACACGAATTGAATCTAACCCCAAAGTAAGCAAATTATATGCTTGTGTTATGGGTGTTAGTCAACGATTCTAATACATAGAAATACTTAAATAGATACCAGAATAAATTTAATAAACACCCAGACCCGAAAATGCAGAGATCTAAATGTTCATCACACAAATGCCTGCCCCCGTCGAGAATCGAACCCGATCCTCGCCGTTTGGCGATGTAGTTAGGCGTGTACGCTAGCCACTCGACCATTGCTGCTTGAAAAAATGTATACGTTGAGAAACTACAATATCTTCACACAATGTATCGATCGAAGCCGCAGGCTCCAGTTAGTAACATTCACATGTTTTTAAGAAAGAAAAGATGTTACTTGAGGAAGGAACGAAATCTTCATCTCTCACTGATGATGCTCTACCATTTGAGCTTTTGAGGTAATCACGGGGTATTGCAATTAGGTACATTGATTATATTATCCTATAGCTTCACATTTCTACATATACTATTAAGTAAGTTCATAATTGTAGACAAAACTCCAATTTAATATTACGATTCGATTTCGTTTCTATTTTAATTTTTGTATTTCTGCGAGGTCATTTTACAATTTTCAAGCACGGGAAAATGGTTAAAATGTTAATGTTTTAAAAGGCAAATCATACCTGCGAAGTATGTGTTCCTGGTTTAGTTTTGCAAAAGCTTGAACTAAGAACTGTACGTGGGTTCTCATTCGCAAATATATTACTAACATCTACACGGTAAGAAAAAAATACCAAAATACAGACATAATGAATAAAACGCAAAATAAATCGTGTTGACTTTTCTATTGAATCCGGAAAATAAAAAGGGCATTATTGTCAAACATGATAGGGATAACGATATAACATCACCTGTCTTCAACACCGGGGCTGATTTAAAGCTCCGAGTGATAATAAAATAAGCTGCCTAATAAGAGTTCTTTATAACGGTTGACTAGGGCAGCATGTATTCGATAATTTTATGCAATTGAATATCGATATTTTATACTGACCTGGTTATTTCAATTTTGATAAAAACTGATAGTGTTGTCCTACATATAAGAAATAATTAGCGAAATCTATAATTATAATTTAAAACGCTCGTAGTCTTGTGGTACCTAATAATAAGATAAGATGTCTTATAAAAGGTGTTACAATAGTTGACCACTGCGTCATAGTGCTTGATTGCTGTATTCTTAAAATTTATGACAATCAAGTTCTATACATTGAAGATATTTTGATAAAAATAATTTTCTTATCTGATTGTGACAGAGTTTTGCAAGCAGATTCTCTAAAGACTCCTACAGATAAAGTTATAATATTTACTTACACACGTACAACTACTTTCTTTATCCCAAGCACCTAAATAAGTAAACCGATGAGAAATTAAATAAGGATATTTCCATCTTTACTTCAACTCAGGTATACTTTACTAACGTGCTAGGTGTTGTCTGCGGTTAAGTCCGCATACTGCAGTTATATCACTCTCCTGTGGAACCCGTTTAGATAACCGTATTAAAATAGGCTGTTACTTTCAATAGGAATCTTTCATACACAAAAAATAGCTACAGCATCGCTGCGACGTAAAGAAGGACGAAACAACAAACATACTTCCGCGTGTATAATATTACATTTAGAGAAAGAATAATCCAATTCAAACTAATATTTCTTAATTTGAAAGGCCAATTTTTATAAGTATAGTAAATGTTTTAATATTCGTTTTTTTAGTAGTTGTTTAGTTAGTAACTTTTTTATTCAATCAAAAAGTAAATTTTATTGTGATAACATATTAAATTAGATTTAGTAAGGATAGCCGCCCCGGGTAGGAGACATCGACACAATGCTATTTCAAACTCTGCTGTAATAATAATGCCTATTGTCAGCCAAAGCCCAGGCTTTTTGCTGTAAAACATAGCGGAAGCTAGTGTTAAAGAAATATTTTCGATTTTAAAACCTAGTTATTACGCCAGATAGATTTATATTTTTATGATAGAACTAAAAATGGGTAAATATCGATATCGGTGACATATTTTTCACATGACTAAACAGTTACCCGGGATCAGGCGCACGTCGACAGTTTTCACCCCGTTAGGGTGCGTTTTTACGGGATCCACTCATCCACTCGACCCTTCAACGACGACAACAAACATTAGATCGGTTCAAATATGCTCACTTGCGTGTTTTGCCACGATTTTCTGCTCCGTACAAACATTCATGAAAATCAGTCTGGTTCCGCGACACATCTCCTTTGTCTTTTCATATTGAAATGTTATACATTTTGCAGCCAAGTGATGCAACGCTTTAGAAGTATACATTTATTGTAATAATATTATCTAACAAAGGTGAACTATTCATGCTTACTAATATATTATTACGGAAGTTTTCTGAATGCTAGAGTAAATCAAGTGCTAGGATTTACTGAACTACTACAGATTTAGATTTGTGAAAATATTATTTTTGCATCACATTGATCAATTTTGGTAGAAAGGCTATTTAACACCAAGCTACGTGCTTGTCAGCCAACCGCCAGGAACAGCTGTTTATGGACAAAGTTTAGTATTGAAGCAGCTATTTAGATACTAATAATAATTTTCTTATGATCAGGAAATGAATTTATTCTTCAAAATGACTCAGTTCTTTTGTATAAACCTAAGGGACAGGGGTGAGGGGGACATAACGGCGTGTGACCTATCACCTTTGTGGAACTTGGTCATATTCAGCACGTGCAGGTGTTACTATTAAAATATAGAAGAAATCTACATCTGCTTATAACATACTCTATGTCATTATGTACTCACATGATGTTCCGAATTCGATACCACATACTGCCCTACACATACACTACCACATACTTTGGGGCACGATAGCGATATCGAAAGAGTATCTAATATTCAAATTTCAATACATATTCCATTAAATTCTAGTTCAAAATTTAAATGTAAAAACAAAGAGGCTGTGATTAATTTTCATTAATTCCTTATTTTTTTATCATTTACTAGCTGTTCCGGCGAAGTTCGTTCCGCCCGTTCAGTTTGTATGGGAAAAATTAAAATGACGTTTTTCCTAGTTTTCTCGCTGTTGTAAGGAATAAAATGTACCCCATGTCCTTCTCCCGGTTCTAAGCTACCTCTCCATCAATTTTCAGCCTAATCGGTTTAACTATCACGACTGATTCACCTTTCATATTTTTTTTCTTGTTTTTATTGTTTTTAAGGTGTATTCTGCTATTCGGGGCGAAGACAAATTCAACTTTGAAAAGAAAATTTGTTCATCAGATCTCGAATTATAAGTTTTGTAACAAACCCGAATTTGTTTTATATATTACTAGCTGTTACCCTCGGCTTCGCCCGCGTAGTCTAGTAATTTAATATTTAGCTCCCCAACGCTGCCCGTTAAAATTTTAAGATAAAAAGTAATCTACGTCCTTCTCTAAAGTTTAATCTATTTTCTTTTTAAATATTAAAATCACTTCAGCAAATTTGCCGTCAAAACGGAACATAGGTACACTTTCTTTTTTCTAATTTCACCTCAGATAAATCGTAAGAATACGTTATTGTCTCTACAGTTCTATCTGTTTTATTTGAACTTCGGCAAATCAAACTGAATCCAAAGTTATAGAAACCTCTAACAGAAGGTTTTTTCAAAATTTTAGAAATATACATCGTCTCTGTAGTCTAACCGTCCACATCGGAGATGACTTCTTGAGATCTTGCGTTCGATCTCCGGGCCGGGCAAAAAAAAATGGAAAATGTGAAGTTGCAATTTTCCACTAAAAGTAACGTTGCCACTTGCCCGGGATTGGATAAGTGCCCGGTTGGCTACAGGATTGCCACCTATGACATTGTTCGGCTGTTCGGCTAGTCGTGGGTGCTCTGGTTGTGCAGTAAGGTAGAACAAACCCTTGGGGGATATCTTCGGAAACTCACATTTAGAAATTGTAGCAACAAAACTTTCAGCATTGAATGTTGCCGAAAAATCATTCAGGCCAAAATTAATACCAACAATGATAGCTTCACATTCAAAGAACGGGATCTTCCAGGGGTAGAGTGGCATAAGCGGTCACTATTGGTGTGGGATACATGAAGTAAAGATAGTTGAAGGAGAAAGGAAGTTTTTTTATTATGTTCCATATCAACATCAAGCTCATTTTCATTCTCTGTCTCATTGCTGCTCAAAAGCCACAGCCGTTTTGCAGTGGCGGACTGCCGACAAAGTTGTTATCTTTTTCTTAGCCTTTTTATTTATAAGTATGTAATATAATATTATTTACTCAAAAATTTAAACAATTGGAAAACTAATAACTCAAACATTTATTACATATACATTAAGATATCTCCTATCCACGGTAAAATAATTACCCTAAAATACTACAAAATCAAAATATAATGTATCTATTTAGGTCTGGAAATTAACAAACATAAGTAAACTAAAACAAAACTTATTCATCTAAAAAAACGATGATATTCTGGAAAGAACAAATTTAAAAAGTAGTTCACTGCGTACAACTGTTCCGTAGATGCCTCCTATCTAGGCTGTGCGGTCGGTAGTTACAAAATCCTATTATTTTTATTTATGACTGAAGTGTTCTTTGGCCGGGCAGCATATTAGCTATCTTGTAGAGCTAATCTGGACCAATGCGATCGCCTTCCTCTCATAACAACTTGCCGGCTTTGCACATCAGCTGTGGTCACAGTACTCGATCATTTGACGTTATTTTAAAACTGCGATATATGCTATTCACTTAAATCGAATGATGTATAGAACAATTTTGTTTTAAATTATTTAACTAAGTAGTTAAATAATTTAAAACAAAATTGCTCTATACATCAACAACAACGTATCAACGTAAGTACGTTATTCATCACAAGTATTTACTTGTGATGAATAACGTATTTATTTAGATAAGGATTAATAACAAGTTTATAAAAACACCTTCGTAAATAATGCATTTTTTTAAAACAAATTTGGTTAGCTTAAAAAAAGATTATAGTGAGCTAAAGCAGGTAGGTACTTCTCAATAGGTAAAAAATTCCCCGATCTTAAAACATTCTTGATTGGTGCTCCTATCCGTCTTAGCATAATGAGCTTAGCCTTCCTCGATAAATAGGCTATCTAACACTGAAAGAATTTTTCAAATTGGACCAGTAGTTCCTGACATTAGCAGGTTCAAACAAACAAACTCATCATCTTTATAATATTAGTACGAACTGATTCTGTGATAAATTTGACCTTGTACAGAAAAATGTGGTAGAAAATCCTGGCATAATGATGTGTAAACTGACTCCAAACGACAACATTTGAAAACATTTATTGCATTTGCGGATATTGCTTCAAAATCTTTGAGATTCATCAGAATTGCACAAAAAAAGAGACTTTAACGGCTGAGCTGGTTCACCAAGCAAAAGTAATTATACCATACCATTAGCATGCGTTTCATCTTTGAATCGCCTCTGTGGTCTAGCGGTTCAGTTGTTGGACTTGACTGCATGAGGTCCCGGGTTCGAATCCCGGGTCGGGCAACGAAAAGAAAATTGGATTTTTCCAGTTTTCTAATAAAAAAAATGTTGCTCGGGATAGGATATGTGCCCGGTTGGCGATAGGCTTGCCACCTATCACATTATGGGACTAAGTATCTTCGGCTAGTCGTGGGTACCCTCGTTGTGCCTCTGCCTACCTCTTCGGGAATATGGGCATGAAGATACTTTTTCATCTTTGACTTTTAAGAGATCAGAATACTGTCATTTTTTTTAATTATTTGTTCAATAAAATTCAAAGGAGGATTTTTATATTGTAACGTATGGTCATAATCGAATGCTGCATTAACAAAAACATTCCTTTTAAACTTCTACGTTGAGCTTGACGCTGAGCGCTAGCTGATCTTCTCTCTTGCGTCTGTGTAAATGTCTCCAAAGTCCTCAAAGACGCTTGACAGTCAGCCTGTTCCGCAAGTCTCTTTTGCGTCTGAGTAAAATTTTCCGATGCCCTCAATCGTCTTCTGCTAGTCCTTTATGTTTATTATCCAGCTCCTTAATTTCCCTAATTATTAAAAAACTAAAATGTATCAACTGTAAGATTCAGATTCTTGAAGAATTGATACTTTTTGTAGGTGAGCTGATGATCAAGAGCTTCCATCATCAACACAGCATCATGAAGTGACCATTGTGGAATGCTAGCAATAATCCACAAAGACACTATTCTTGCCAACAATTTTTTTAGAGCTTTACTCGATTTCCCCAGGAAATCTGTGGTCTAGCGGTTCAGTTGTTGTACTTGACTGCAAGAGGTTCCGGGCTTGAATCCCGGGTCGGGAAACAAAAAAGAAAATTGGGTTTTTCCAATTTTCCCGATTGGCAATAGGCTTGCCACCTATCACATTGTGGGACTTAGTGTCTTCGGCTAGTCGTGGGTGCCCTGGTTGTGCATCTGCCTACCCCTTCAGGGGTATGGGCATGAAGATGCTTTTTTTTGTCATCATCAGATCCTGATTTGGTGACCAAAAGACCACATCTGAAGTATGAAGAACGATTCATAAGTAAATACAATTACATAATTGTAATAATAAAATATGTCATTTTTTGAACATAGGAACTTACAGTTTATCTAAGATTTGCAAAAAGTTTTGCATGTCAAATTGTATTTTTAAATAAAATTATTAAAACATCGTGTGACGAAAATAAAATACCACCGGTGTATTATTCTGAGAAAGTTCATCAGAGGCCTGAAAACGTCAATGTTAAACTATTTTCATTTACTTAGAATTTGTGAAAGCAAAAATATACGAGTATTACAATATTTTTTTTAAATATATGTAAAAACTAAATTATTTGTATACTTATATATTAAAATATTGCTAATATTTTCTTAATTAAAATTACGTTTTTAACGTGTAAAAACAATTTGCGCGCTGTTTGTCGTATCTACTTAAATATTATTTTATGTCAAACGGATATTGATAAAACATAGCCTTTATTACCTCAAGAGCAACATGACTTTAATATAATAAGTATAGCAAAGGTAAGATGGGTAATATTATAAATATAGAAAACGCAGAAACTATCGATCGTAAATGTTAAAAAATATTGATATTGATTGGACTGATCATGGCCGAAGTAATTAAATACTACATAAATAAAATATCCAACAATAATCCATATCAATACAATAAATAAACGTAAAGTACTCTATTAAAATAACGAGTTGGAATCGACCACAGGCAATGAAAGAATATCGTAAAATATTGTCACTACGGTAAACGCCGCACTCTAGCCCCGTTATTTATATGGTGCTTTTGTAGCTCAGCCCCTTTTAATGCCACTTTTAAGTGCTACCCTTGACGGTCGGCCGAGATTGTTGATCGTTTTACGGAGGAAACAATTTTGTTTTTCATACAACAGTTTAACCTTAAAATAATTCTCGTGGCAAGTAGACGGTATAAACCGTATAACAACTACATCTATGAATTATATAGATCTGCCTGCGCTGGCCGATATATCATTATAATATACAGTCGTGGTCAACTAATTAGTGAAGAACAATAACCGGTTATGTACATACAAATATAAAACCCTATTGATTTCTCAGTAACTATTATTTGCATCATTTGGTCCGATTATTATGCTTTAAATAGCTGTAAATAAAAGAATAAATAAATAGAAAAAAGTATTAATATCAAAGATTGAACATGTTTTCAATTTTAAGGTATAATTCCGTAGCTGGACATTTAATTAAGGACAGTAAACTATAATGAAAAATAGAGTTAAACAAAACTAACAATCTGCATTAACAGCTTCATTTTATTACGTGTAAAATCAGTACACAGCAAAACCTTGTTAGTAATTACCGCTTGACACCGATGTGGCATAGACATTATCAGTTTCTGGCGTGTTTCGACAGGAACGTTTGCCCATGCCTCACAAAAAGCTTCATTAAGTTCATTTAAAGTTGTGGTACGATAAGTGGCTACTTTTTTCTTGATTTCGTGCCAAAGATGCTCGATTGGGTTAAGGTCCGGGCTATTTGCTGGCCAATCTAGCACCGATACTGACTGACTGGTAAGAAACGACTTGACTGAACGGGCGGTATGTTTCGGGTCGTTATCATGCTGAAACGTCCATATAATAGGGAGATGCTCCTCAGCATAGGGAAGCATTGTTTCCTCCAATATTGCCTTGTGTTGATGTTCGTCTGAGTTACCCTGAACTTTCCTCACAGGTCCCACTCCACGTCCAGAAAATAAACCCCACATTTTAATGTTTCCACCACCATGTATCACCCGCTTTTTTGTGAATCTTGGATTCATTTCCGCTTTTACTGGACGCCGTACTTATTGCCTTCCATCTGAAGAAATCAAATTAACCTTGGTCTCGTCAGAGAATAATACATGTTGCCATTGGGCGTAGGTCCAATGTCCATATTTACGTGCAAACGCCAAACGAGCATTTCTATGTTCTTTCTTCAACAACGGTACTTTGCGAGCCACTCTTCCGAACAACCCTGCTTCTACCAGACGTCGTCAAACGGTCCTCGCTTTTATATTTTAAATAGAGCCTAGAAACGGATCTTTCTTAGCTAACCTGGTTATCATTCTATCTTCTTGCCGAGTTGTTTTTCTCGATCTTTTGTTCTGGGCACATTTAAATCTGTGCTATTGTGTCTGACATGTTGCACTGCATTGTATACCTTAGTTTTTGAACAATTTAAATGTTCTGCTATCCTTCGGTATGGCCAACCATGCTCGACAACAAACTTCATGATAATTTTTCGTAGTGCTGGATCGCTACTTTTATTTTTACCCATTTTTCTTCAAAATATTTTTCAAAACTTAAAATAAATATCTGGATTGCCGCCAAAACTACTACGAAACAATAAGAGAAGTAAAAAACTATTGAGATTCAAATTTTGAAAATAGAACGCAATATCTCAGTGTCCCTAATAAAATGGCCAGCCAGCATTATTTGAACAAATAGCACTACGATAATCTATCATCTATACTGTAAAGATGTTTAATGTTTAAGAAGTTGTTATTGTTTGTATAATCGGGCACATAAATGACTAATTATACTTACTTGTAAGAGATATGGAATATGGCTTAGACTAGTTGGAAAATAAAAAATAAATTCACAATTCGGTTTAACCAAAGAGTGTCCCTAATTAGTTGACCACGACTGTATATCATTTGATATGTATATCATTTTGCTTTATAATATTGATAGTTGCGTACGCGCCACTTTCGGTGACAGAAATGTCACGATATTTCGCAAGTCGCTATTTCAAGTCTAATAAATAGTATTATGACCAACATGGCACGTCTCTTGCAGTTGTTTTTTTATTTTTAACATATTTTTAACATAATGCTTATATTTTTGTTTGCGACGGTAGAATATACTGTTAAGTAGGTATAAACAAGCATAACTACATTGTCAGTATGACTTAGATATTTAAATATTACGTTTTTATCACGATGAAGGTATTTGATAACTCTTACGTTCGGTTAGATACTAGTGTACGGTAACAAAAAAAAAGATTTTTTCAATGTTCTTACAAAAATAATGTTGCCCGGTATCAATTGACAGTAGGTTTCCCACCAATCACATCGTGGAACTAAGTACCTTTGGCTAATCGTGTCGTGGAACCTTCGGCTTCGGCTAACCAGGGTATAGTTGTAACTTTATCTAATTCTGAGGGGGTACTGGCGTGAAGAACTCTTACATTTTGTACTAAAATACAACGTTGGTTGGTCAATTGAAGCATATTAAAAATATTGTCATGATAAATGCAATATTCAGTAATCATTACACTATAAATATAAAACACATTGATTTTTTTTATGACATTGGAAAGCAAACAAGAAGACGGATTTCCTGATGGTAAGAAATTCCCGCCGCTTAGAGATACCAAAGGTGGTAATGGTGCGTTGCAAACCTGAGGCCGGAATGTTAGACCTCAAGCAAAAGTATGTTTACCGGGTACCTTACCCTCCGAACCAGAACACGTCATGACGTTATGGCAGCAGGAATAGGTAAGGCGGTGGTACCAATCTGGGTGAGTCGCTGCGAAACTCTACCACCTAGCAGATGTCACGGTGTTAGTGACGGTAAGCCTATGCTCGCTTTTTACGAGCTATGACACTACAAACATAGTGATGTGCAGCATCTCGTCCGGGTAAAAAACCACTGCCTTAACTATTCCTGCCGCCATAATTATAGCGTCATGCTCCGCTAGGGTGGCCAGTATAGATGGCACATTAGACCTAACATGCTGGCCACTGAACTGCAACGAACCTATTGCATTAATGGAGACTATAGACTGCGGTTGTCTCTTACCAGTTGCGTACTTGTTCGCTATCTCAAACAATCCAAAATCACTACAAAGTCGCTTCCTCTGTCCCCATGTCCCATGTAATCTTAATATGATTAAATATTTTAAAACTAAGCAACGGATTTTGATGCGGTTTTTTTAATGGATAAAGTGATTGAAGAGGAAGGGTTATGTGTTTTCATAACCGTGCGAAGCTGGGACGGGCCACTAGTCTATTATAATTATTTGTATCAGTTAAAGAAAATAGAAACTACAAAGTTGTCTAGCCTCAGCTCAAATGTCAAGTAGTTAGTTTTGTCTGGCAACAAAATGTAACATATTATTGTCGTGTTATACTTTTCTACTTAACGTCTAAAGTCGCAAGTGTCTCCAAGTCGCTGCTTCCGTTGTTTCACCAAGTTTTAAC
This sequence comes from Calephelis virginiensis, assembly GCA_002245475.1. Taxonomy (NCBI): domain Eukaryota; kingdom Metazoa; phylum Arthropoda; class Insecta; order Lepidoptera; family Riodinidae; genus Calephelis; species Calephelis virginiensis. The sequence goes on from NJDC01004378.1 coordinate 161,485, forward strand.
GAGTTTGTCGGACACGACTGGAAGTGCCGCCCAAGTGCTGAAGACCGCCTTCTTTCGCACATATGTTACACACACTCGTAAACATCGTGGAAATATGAAACCTCAAACTTGGTTTGTTCTTGTGGTCGCTTTATGTCAAATCTACAGATAATACTTCTTGTTTTACAGCAGTCATTTTCATATTCAGAAGTTTTGGTTCAAAGAATATAATTAATACCTTCTATCAAGAGTTCTGGTTCATCAGTCAGTAACAGTAGGTGACAGGTGTATGAGTTTTGGCATTATCGAGAGAAAATATGGTCATAGTTTTTTCGTAACTATTAAATTTCGTGTTTATATTAAACAAAATTGGTAAATTTTGGTGGATTTTTGTAAAATGTTGTTTAGTGAAAGTGCACAAATGAAACAACCATGAAGAAATTAGTGTATCGTATATTTTCTCTTTCCAGCCAAATCCCATTAAATTTAAGGAAGAAGTTTACTCAAGACCTTGATGTGACTATTTTTGAAGAAGACTAATGTTTTATACTTAATTTGAATCCTATTTTGTTGAATCGGGTCAATTGTTGCAAAATTTCAATTTGACTAATGACAAAATCTTAAGCTAATGCCCAAGAAAAAAAAACAACAGTTATATAAACACGTATACGTAGTTTTTTAAAATGACTAATTTGTTGCCAACCTCGCGGTTTTAACAACTTCGCCGTGACCGAGGTGGTCATATAAATTTAATTATGAACGCACTAGTGATTTTTGAGTTGTACCTACATAAGTAATACTTTCTTACGCACAGTAAGTTGTACTTTCTTATTAATAATGTATAATATATTTTCATGAGACTCGACGACAACGTGTTGTTTAAATATCTCAAATCGATATGCAAAGTTGTACCTATTTTAAAAACCATGAAACACCACCCGAATTTGTATGGGATCATCTCAGCATCATTAGCTACCTGTCGAAGAAGAGCCATAAAAATCTGTTCGTAATTGGCCGTAGAATCGCGTTACAGGTATATAAAAAATAAATAATAAAGTCCAATTATTAATCGCCTCTGTGGTCTAGCGGTTCAGTTGTTGGACTTGACTGCATGGGGTCCCGGGTTCGAATCCCGGGTCGGGCAACAAAACGAAAATTGGGTTTTTCCAATTTTCTAATAAAAAATGTTGCTCGGGATAGGATATGTGCCCGGTTGACGATGGGCTTGCCACCTATCACATTGTAGGACTTAGTATCTTTGGCTAGTCGTGGGTGCCCTGGTTGTGCCTCTGCCTACCTCTTCGGGGATATGGGCGTGAAGATACTTTTTTTACTTTTTAAGTCCAATTAATAATCTCCTTTTTAAACTTAGTTGAAAATTCAGATTGTTTTTAATTATGTCACAAATTTAGATACGCATCATTTAATAACAATATACCTCTAATCCAAAAAACACTTTGTCGGATGTTGATAAAATTTATATGGGATCTTTTCCGAATCATTTCGAAAAAAAGCTTTCGAAAGTAACTTATCGAAAAAAGAATGATTAAATCGCGACGTTTATGTTATAAGGATAACTTGCCACTGTCTTAAGCTGGGTTCCTATAATAATTAATTAACGAATTGTAATCAGATAGTAAAACCATTGTTAGTTTGCCTAAAAGTGACGAAGCGTTGCTCATAGCTACACAAAATGTTTTGAGTTAACAGTTGATAACGAACGACCGTTGTTAGATTTTTACTATTTGTACAAAAAACTACCATTCATAAGGAAACGACTCGTTTCTTGAATATAGGAACTGGGCATTAACTGTAGGTAAGTGTCACCAACTTGTCTGTTCAGTAGGTAGTCAAAATCGAAACTAAACCACTATTTCTTGAAGTAATTCTGCACCCAATTTAAATTACTTAAATTAAAATCAAAAAAACGTTTTTATTTTTTGGTTATTATTTTTGTCTTTTCTTAGCTAATGAGCATTTAGAAGTAACACTTTCCCCGTGTTGGGTCTGGGTCCGCTGAGTATAATATACCATCTGCCTCTCTGCCACGCAGTTCGTAAGATGCGAGCACTGGATAAAATAAAGGTCATCACTAACAAGAGAAATGGTGGAACAGTGCTATGCAGCAACTTGTCCGGGTAGGTATTCAACGCCTTGCCTTACCTACTCCTGCCGCCATAATGACTGTGTCATGTTCCGGCCCGGAGGGTAGATTAGGCGGTATACTTGCACAATAGGACTCACAATATGGTGTATTTAGACCACATTTATCTCCATTCGGAAAGCCGAGCGCTTATTCGTTGACCTCTCACATTAAAAAAAATAATGATTTGATTGATGGCACTGTACTATTTTTTAGACAGGTACACACAGAGGCTACGGCCTCAATCATGATACCCGATGTAAACGGTTATAAAAAATTGACAATGCTCGTTTATAATCACTATCACTATCACTAAAAGTATAAAACAAAGTCGCGTTCTTTGTCCCTTTGTATGCTTAAATCTTTCAAACTACGCAACGGATTTTGATGCGGTTTTTTTTAATAGATTAAGTGTTTAAAGAGGAAGGTTTATATGTATATTTTAAACCCGTGCGAAGCCGGGAAAAGCCGCTAGTATAGTATAAAACAAAGTCGCTTCTTCTGTCCCTATGTCCCTTTGCACGCTTAAATCTTTCTAACTACGCAACGGATTTTGATCCGTTTTTTTTAATAGGGAAAGTGATTGAAGAGGAAGGTTTATCTGTATATTTCATAGCCGTGCGAAGCCGGTGCGTTCCGCTAACTTGTTATAATAATAGGTTAGTGTGGCAAAACGAAAATTATAAATATCCGGGGAGACACTAACTGCCTAGTATTCCGTAAAGAGAATCCCCGAGGCAGTAAATTGCGTGCACGAATTTACGAGAACGGCTTTCGAACATCACTACTGTTACAGACATAACATACGCTAATATTTTAGGCTAGCAATAATTGGGTCTATACAAAGATTAAAATTTGAAATGTTTAAAAGTTTATAATAACTTGGGTAAATTGTTTTGGTTCCTATGCCTGGCGTAACTGTTGTGTTCTGGCAAGAGTTTCCGAATCTCTCCAGCAAAGGTAGACTCAGTTTCAAATAGACAGTCTTCAGTTTGAATAGTTGATCCCGTGTTGGTCTGGGATCGCTTAGTAGAATAGACCATCTGCCTCTTTGGCAGGTAGCTCGTAAGAGTCGAGCGCAAGTTATATAGGACATTACCAAGAAGACCACTGGTGGTAGAGTGCTGTACAGCAACTTCCCGGGAGTAAGGATCCACCACCTAACCTATTCGGCCCGGAGGGTAGAGTACTCAGTAGACTTGCACAATAGGCCTAACACCAGGGACGGCGTTTGAGTATGGCGCGGTTGGGCAACTGCCCAGGGCGCCAAAATGTAAAGGGGCGTCAGATCCTGTACATTTTATATTATTTACCTTTTAGTACGTTTTGAACAGCATGTAGTATATTACGCCCAGGGTGCTGCTATTACTAAAACCGCTACTACCTAACACATCCGGCCTCAGGACAGCGACGCTCCTGTAACATCTACGATGTTAATAGGCAAAGGTTACCTCTTATCATCAAGAGAGCCGTGAGCTTGTTCGCTGGCTGAACAAAAAAAACGTCTATAACACAGTTTGACAAGACCTCGAATTCACAACATTTATTAACTGATAGCGGTTAGCCGAAACGTTTTGTTTTTCACACGAATTCCCGGAAGGAACGAACTATCAATGTCTATCATTCTCTATCAATCTCTTTCAATGTCGATCAATGTCTATCAATCTCTATCAATGTCTATTAATCTCTATCAATGTCTATCAATCTCTATCTCTCTCTATCTCAATCTGTTTCTCTCTCTCTATAAGAGGCATATAAAGAAACAAACAAACATTACAGAGAAACATGCGCATGCCGCACAGCTTATAAGAAAGCGCAGCCAAGCAGCTTAGTAATAGCAAAAAGTGTCGCGACAACTTTTCGTGAGATTTTTTTCCGTCTAGCCCCTGTTCACAACGCGCAATAAGGAACTTCGTTCCAATATCTGAAAAAAAATTCAATTCGATAGAAAAATAGCAGACCTACTAACAAAACGATATGCTATTTATAGAATTCATTGGTTATAAAAAATGTGATAAATGTAGAACCGCTCCACCGATTTGGACCGCGGTTGTCTCTCACCTTCAGGAAACTCTCATGCTTGTTTGCTTACATCTCAAAAAAACCTGATAAATGTGAAAAGTTACCTTTATACTCAATGTGAAGATAGTTACAATTTCTGTGTCTTCACACCCTAAGTGGTAGGCAGAGCTACAACTAGGATACTCACAATTAGCCAAAGGTGCTTATAGTTTCACATTTTAGTATGTGGCAAACCTAACACCTACCAGCTACTTATCTAATCACGGATATTAGGAAATAGTTAAAAACATATTTTGAGATGCCTGAGTAACAAAGGGGTTTGAACCTTTGTGACTTACGGCCAATGTTAATAATGTATCTCAATCTAATGGATTTCAAGCAGTCTAGATAGCTGCGTATCCGCCGGCCTATCCTATCCTATACCTAATTGCCATATTTATCCTGTCCACAGATATGTTATTGGCAAGCGATAACATAAAAATGGATCAAAATATCAATCTTATACAGCAAGTTTTGGATTAGGATTGATTATTAATATTGGCCGTAAGTCAACCTCCGCCATTAATTGATTTTTTTTTTCAAAACGACCCCGCACGTTAAAGCTTTCTTATATAGATAGGAACTATTTATACGAACAAAAAATATTAGGGTCAATATATCCGAAAGCGTCACGTTATATTCGCAATAAAAGATCGAAGGTGAGTACTTCAATTGCCTTGTAAGAAGAACGTATTGAATTGAACGCCTCTATGCACAACATAGTTGGCCGTGGCTAGTTACCACTTTAACGAGAAAGACCTACCGTCAATCGATTTACAAACAGGAGGCGTAATCAATATCTCCTTAGCCTGCCTCCATCTCAGACTACATCATCACTAACCATCAGGTGAGATAGTGGTAAAAGGTAAACTTGTTAACGAATTTAACATGTCAACGGTCAACGGTCCGCAGCCCATATCGGGTGTCTAAAAAAAGTCCGCTCAACGGTCCCGACCCGATTTGGGCCTCGACTGCCGCGCTCCATTCTTAATTCCAGTTTGTTCAAGTAAACTTCGTGTATCCAAACATGTTTTGTTGCAAACATTAACACAAAACATTACAAAACATTGTAAAAAAATTTTCGGAACGAGTTGAGTTGGCATGATTTATTCATCCGTTGCGCTTTTTTCGAGTATGTGGTCGGTTAGTGACTTGAAAACAAAAAGTGATGTGAAAATGTGTTAGTTAAGTGTTAAAATTATATTTTGGTAAGTGATAAACAATTTTATAAAACACTACACATCATTTAACTAGTTTTACGTAAAATTTAGCGATATTTAAGTCGGTCATGTATGTATGTATGTACTTGTGACGTAACGGCCAGCTCGATTTTACATTTTGTTTGTTGCAAATGGTTTTGAGGTTAAACATACACATTTTTACGTTATTACGTAGCTTAATTCTCAAGGATTCTAAAAATATATACATTTATCTGTTTTAATACATAAATCGAAAGATATCGTTATTCGCCAATTTTATTTTGCCGCCATCGGGCGGGAAAATCGCTTTTGCTTTTGGACTGTTGATGGGCTAAATTATGTACATATTATACAAATAAAAAATAAATATGTATATTCGAAAACAGTTATTTTCAATATTATAATAGTAAATAACTCCGTAACGTAACATTTTGAAAAAAAACACAAAATGGCGGCATAACACTAAGACAGGCTTCATACAAAAAGTTCAATCCCCTTTATTTTCTCGTGTTGTATTTAAATATACGGATATACATATCTAATATATTATATAAAAATCAATGCCACTTTTTTTGATAGACATTGATAGAGATTAATCGACATTGAAAGAGATTGATAGAGAATGATAGACATTGATAGTTCGTTCCATCCGGGTGTCCCTTGACACGTGTGCGTTGCCCCAGCAAGAAAGTAGCACCTAGAGTGATATGAGTGGGTCAAATAATTAGTGCTCGATGTGCTGTAAATGTGCGCTGAACAAAAAATTTGTGCATGTTGTCATTTTGGAAATAAACGGAAAAACACTTCTCACTTCAAGAAAAATCTAAACTAATTACCGGAGAGTTAAAATTTGTGTATGAGCAGAGAGATTATATTTGTGCAAATTTGTACGCTAAAAATAAAATTTGTGCATCTTCAGGTTTTCGAGATATTGCGTTTCCTGCTGCGGTAACGTTTTGCAAAATCGTGTATCTCAAAACTATTATATGTGCGCCTGTAGAATAAACACGCACGAATAACTTAATTTGTGCGTATTTGTGACAAAATTAGATTTAAAACAATATTTATAGTTTACAAGTAATCGCAGTTTTTCCAAAAATCAAAAAAAAATCGTAGCGCTTAAATAAGAAAATATATAAGGTCACCGAAAACTGTATTCGGTTCTTCTCAACGTTTATATTTACTATAAATAAAAATTCATGAGCATACATGCATGCGTTTTTGACAAATATGAATTAAAGTCAAAAAACCGCGTTGTAACTTTGATGTGACTGCACCAATTACTGTCTCAACCTAATATAAGCTCTCTGCTCATACACAATTTTAAACTCTCCGATAATTAGTTTAGATTTTCTTGTTTTTTCCATTTATTTTCAAAACGACAATATGCACAATTTTTTTATTCGGCGCACATTTACAGCACATTGAGCACTAATTATATGTCCCACTCATATCAGTCTAGGTGCTACTTTCTTGCTGGGGTAACACACACCCTTGACACCTCTCAACTTTGTTTTCTTTTCTGTTTTATTGTGTTATGTCATTTATGCGGTCATATGCGTAGCGAAGTACGTATCGGGCCGCTAGTATATAAAAAATCATATTGTAAAAGGGAAAAACAAAATGTTTCGGCTTACCGCTATCTGTTAATAAATGTTGTGGATTCGAGGTCTTGTCAAACTGTATTTTAGACGTTATTTTTTTGGCCAGCCAGCGAACAAGGTCACGGCTCTCCTGATGATAAGAGTTAACCTTTGCCTATTAACACCATAGATGTTACAGGAACGTCGCTGTCATGAGGCCGGATGTGTTGGACAGTAGCGGTTTTAGTAATAGCAGCGCCCTGGGCGTAATTTATACGGCGCCCTCTACTCTGTTCCTTTATGAGAGATTAAAATAATACCGATACCTAAAAAGAAAAATTTGCAACATCGCACTTGTATTTAACGGATTCCTTAATTGGATACCGGTTTTAATCGGTATTAGTACCGGTACTTGTTAGATACCGGTATCGGATCGGTATTGGTATACGAAGTACCGGCACTCACTTTGGAACCAGTATCCAGGTATCGAAATGGCAAGAACCGCTAAATGCCGGTACAGAACCTGTACTTTTCGTACCGGTTCCAAGCCTGGGTTCTCCCACTTTTCGTCGAGCTAGAGGACGGTCGAGGTGTCCTCGAATAACTCGAAACTGACGAAGAAAATCAAAAATCTTGGAAAAGTCGTCATACTTAGTAGGAATTATTCCTCTTTTAATTTAAAATAAGTATTTTAAGATTTTATTTTCAATCTCGATGGCTGCGGATCAGGCAGAGCAACGCGCGATGTATACGAGCAGACTTTTAACGCCTAGAAAAAAGAAACGCCTAGCTTTATAGCTGACAAAATAAGCTCGAGGACCTAGCAAATATGAAATTCTAGTTAAATTAAAATAAAATAGCATATGGTATCATTGATGATTACGTATTTAACCTACACTCGCCTCTTACGAGTAGGTAGCTCGACAGGACAGCAGATGGTCTATTACAGTCAGCGGAACCGTGCCAGCATTGGGAAAAACCCAATGTCAGCATCACATTCTAACAGTTTACCTTCTTTTCTAGCGGCACACAAATCACCATCATTATAAACTTAAGATGTGTTGGTACATTAAACAATAAAAATGATTTTTTATCTCCGAAAAATGTACTGATTTGATTAACTATTTGAAATGATATAAGCACTAAAATCTTGTTTTAAATCTTAATTCGTTGGAAATAAGTAGATAAATATCAAAGATATGACGTAATAATATTGCTGTGACGTGGAGTTTCTACTTATAATCCTTAATTCAAACATTTTCAATAACACCCGACAAAATATAGTAATGTACTTATCTAAGAACCATCACAACCACATCAGCTTTCTCACATAAAAATCGGCATCGAAATCGGTCCATCCGTTCAAGTTACGCACGCACGCAAGCACGCACGCACACACGCACACACACAGGCCAAATCTCTTAAGTAGTTATTCGGACTATTTTAAATGAATATTTATAAAAGTAAATATTACAATTTGGCAATAACATTTTAAATGCACTATCATTTTAGCTTTAACTCTCTTATTAACTTGCTGTCACGCTTTATCGTACCTAGTACGAATCAAAAATCACCAGCCAGCGCACATGCAATTGCGTCCGGCAAGAATCAGTTTAACGATTTTTTACGTTATAATAGTCACGCTTCTAGCATTATGCATCGGATTAAAATTATAATTTGCCTATTTTTAATTAAGTACTTCATAGATTGCAAGAGTTATTGATTCCAAGCAGTCTCTCAAAAAAACATTTCACATTTGTTGTATTTTATAATAATTGTTATATCAATAATTATCCAATCATTTAAACTCAATTTATATAATTATCTTTTTTTGTAAATACTCATCTATGGAATAAAAACATTTATTTACAAGCCATCTACTTCAAGTTGCTTTAAATACATTCCCTGCTAATATTTTTATTTCAGTGGGAAGCTTATTGAATATTTGTATACACATATGATATGCGTTTTTTTTAGCCATGGCCAATCTACATTTAGGCACAAATAAATTTTCAGCATTTCTACCCCTTATTCCTACTTTTTGTGCATTTGTGAAAAAATATGTGGGGTGTTCTTTTACAAATATACAGACTAATTTACTGTACATGCAAGGCAAACATTTTTAAACTTATAAAATATGGTTTGCAACTTTGTATGTATTCAAACAGACGGTTTAGTGGGTTCACCTCTTAGTCCATTAATGGCTGAATTTTTGTGAATAATTTTGAAACAATATTATAGATTACCTACCTACACACATTTTGTATTATTTCAGATATGTCAACGACTTGCCATATGTTGGACGGACTCACAGAAACAACTAGACCTCTTCCTGTATAGTTTAAATAAGAATAATCCAAAAATCAAACTTAGAATTAGATTGGCTAACTTGACTGAATGTTGTATATATTCTTCTACAAATCGAGATTTTTCAATACAAAAATAAACACCATAAAACCGGAGCAGCGTCCAGTGCTGTGCGATATTCACCTAAAAGTACACGTCGCCTCACGTCGCCTAAAGGCAGAAAAGGTAGTAACATTTGCCAAAGAAACTCTTTCAAATCGAAATAGAAACATCGCGAGGACTACAATTATAGTGTGAATAATAGACCAGAAAACCTGGGCAAGACAGTAAAGCTGCTTGGTTAGAAAACAGTTTGATCATACACTTTAAAGAAGCCCGAGAAGACTAATTAGTACAGAAAAGAATTTCGGGGTGATAAAAATCCTGCCGTATGTCGCCATATTAGTAATGTTTAGAATTCAGGAAACGAATATTTTTTTCTACTTGCAACATTATCATCTAAAAATCAAATATCAAATTCAATAAAAGAAATTTATTCACAAAACATTTTATTTTCAACAATCATTAGCATAAAAATAACTAACTAATCACAGTATATTATTACATTACTCCAAAACTATTAAAACTAGTAAAAACATTGGCTTACAGTCGTGAGGTCGAAATATCTACCGGGGTAATTATAGCAAGAAATAGATCTTCATACATCGTCTAAATAAATAATTCAATAAAATATAAAGAGGTCAGACATTTACATAATATTACACAAATTAATGTTGTTATGTAATAAAGCAAATTAAATTTGAGATTTTACTTAACCTCCCAATCGAAAATGTCAATATTATTTTATAATCTCTATATAAAAAACACAAATGTCTGAAACACATACGAATGTCAGTACTCATAAAATTATGTCTAAAATATAAAAGTCCTAAAGCAAATAATACAGGTACCTAAACATAGTATCAAAATCCACCGCAAAGCAACACATTAAGGTTGCGTCTATGCCAGAAATAACGCAAAAAAATTTAATTGTCTTAAATATTGCGAAATTTATAGCAAAATTTCGGAAATTTATGTCAAAAGTCAGTGATTTCGCAATAACATGCACAAAATATTACAAAATCTGACGAAAATTGTATCGTAGTCCAGCATGAAATGACGCTAAGGCGTGTAAGAAAGGAGCTGAATTTCGAGTTGTCATTAATAACAGTCAAAATGTCTCCTTTCATACTTTCTTTTGAAGCAATCAGCTGGGCTTATTTTGTCACACTTTCATAAAATAACGTTATATGACGCAAAATATAGTCCATAAATAAATACAAGTCCCATTTAATGTAATACATAAATTAATGTCTAGATCATAGTTATTATTAACACCAATAAGTCACATTAGTTATTTAAATCTTAAAATTTAAAGATAACCGAAAACTGTAATATTGTAATAATTTTTCTACATAAGATATGCAAGCACCTGATATCATGCAAAACAGGTTACATTCATAATTCGCTCACACATCTCGATTCTCAGATATTTCTAGCAGAAGACGTAGCCTAGGAATAAAAATTCATACATCACCTGTCCTATTAACCTATACTAACTAGAAAGGTTAGCCAATTCATTTATAGCCTCGCCTTTCAAATGTGGAAGACTAGACACTTTCGCTAAAGTCACATCCAAGTATTTGTTATATACCGCCTTGTATTTGGAATTTTCTACATTGGTCACTATTTTAGCAATTTTCTTGATGATAGGATCGATATGTTCTAGAGAATAGCCAGAGTAATATGAAAGGGTTGGAGTCCAAACCTCAGAGAGTGATTTGGAAGATAGGAGATGGAGAGAGAGACACACAGCGGCGGCGGCTAACTCAGATGGACGATAGTGCGCCATTGTGTATTCTACCAAACTGAGATCAACAAAGTATTTTGCTAAGTGATGATTCTTTGACGTTCCGTGGGCAGCTTTGACGAACCTGGAACAAAATAAACGGAATGTTTAATATATTAATAAAACTAGTGGTCGTCCAGTGATTTAAATTCGACCATAATAAATTTTACATACATATCTTCACGTTAAGTCCCTTACGGTGTATGCAGAAAGTATCAAGTGCCAAACCTCACGATCCTGACAAACCTGTCTGCCTTCCTTCAAAATTTTAATTATAAGTTATTCAATATAAATTAATAAAATATAGTGCTCAAATATTATTAAGGTTCTATTCTTAATTATATTTTTGATAAGAACGCCATACTACTTTGTTTCCAAACATCATGAATATAGTTTAGTTTAGCTATCTGTGATCTTTATCAATATTTTTGTTTGTGCGTTTCAAATGCATGGTAGTGTGTGTAATGTTTTGTTTATTGCACTTTATTAGCATTATTCTTAAAAAATATTAGCGTTCTGCACTTTGCCAACTCATGAACTATAAGTATGCCAAATTTATACTCCTCAGTTCGCTAAATTTTCGTAAAATGGGGTCCAAAGAAAGTTGTATAATAACATATGTCTTTTCAATTTTCTATGATTCGCGTACTCCTTAAAATTCGATGCTTGGGAACGAATAACTATTAACACTTTAAACGTCCTATTTAAGTAAATTTTTGAAAATTGTTTCATTGTCAGAAACTGGCTGGTATATTTTATAATATGTCTTGGTTACAATACGTATTTATCAAGTAATTCAAAAGTGCATGTTCGTTTTCATTTCTTTCACGTCGCATGAGAGAAATGTTACAGTGGCTTAACTCGTGGTTATTTGTATTTAATGTAACAAATATGGAATGTATGTGTGGAAACTGGAGAGTGTATTTGCCACATTAATTGCCCTATTTGGCTATTGGCAAATACAGCCAACAACAAATACGGCTCACCGAACATCTGTCGGGTTTGTTAGGCACAATCAAAAGACAAAAAACAAGCAAGAAAAATATGCTGGACACTTACGGGTAACTCTTTAACTTAGTACAGCAAATTTAAATTTGATATTCAGCACCATGTGTAGATGATTGTATTGCCATTTCCCGTACGTTAAATATTTTATTTAGTATTTGATGAATTAGCTATATAGCCAAGTACATAAATAGTGATGTGCCAGTATTATGGCATAAATTTTGTTTATGGAGATTGGAAGCTAGTGAGTAACAAAATTTAAACGTGTTCACGCGGGAGTGAAAATAATTGCATAACATGAGCGTAGCCGCAAGCAACATATAGTTTCGTTAAGAAGAAGGCAAGATAGTAAAACAGCATAAATAAGAGGTGGCGCTACCGGGCAAAATTTTGCAAACTAGAGTTCGCCAAATGTTTCCAGATGCACGGTATAGAAGTTAGGTATTTTTTGTAATAGACTACCTACCGTTCTGAGATGCTACCGTCTTATTTTCTTAAGTGTTTTAAGTGTATTTGGGCACAGTTTGTGACTAATTACAGAACGGTTAATAATTGTGGAATATACGTTTTCACTAACGAAATTAGTAGATTCCTTTAGTCTATTATTGTTAGCTCGTAACAGGCGAGCAAAGTCAAACTATAGCTTAATAGGACTCAATAATAACTGTCATGATCCGTTCAGAGGGGTAAGATAGCAGGTAGAATTGTACAACAGGCCTAACATCCCGAGAATAGGACAGCGACGCACCTGTAAAATCTATGGTGTCTATAGACTACGGTTATCCTTTAACATCAGGAGAGCCAAGTTTTTATGATATTAGAAGGCAAACAAACAGACGGATAAGATTTTCTGATGGTAAAAAATTTATAGACACCAAACGTGGTAATGGTGCGTTGCCAACCCGAGGCCGGGATGTTAGGGCCCGAGCGAAAGGAAGTTTACCGGCTATCTTATCCTCCGAACCGAAACACTTGAACGGCAATCGACGACGTTACGGCGGCAGGAATAGATAAGGCGTGCTAGTTCACTGACCTTCCACATAAAAAAATCGTTACATAATATGAACTAAATTTTTCGCCATTTACAAATTTAACATCTTGTAGACAATTACTCATTAATTTTCAAATGGTCTCTAGTTCCAATACTTGGTATTAATCGTTTGGTGTGAAACTAGTATTGTAGTACTACTAGCTTAAACAGTAATCATATACCTCCTCAAAAAGTGCAATGGTATAGGTCTGGCCATACAGAAGCCGAGTTTTGACATTATTTCCCTCTCGCACTCGAACACGTCCGATTTAGAGTAGGCATTGTCAGTCACGTAGATGAAGTCATGAATCTCCGGTGCATAAATCTCTTCGTATTTACTGGCGATAAACATGGCCGTCACTCCTACCAGCTGCAATCTGTTCCTCTGGATACGTGGCACCGCCTGTAATTCAAAATACTTGTTTAGTACAAAATTGAAAATAATTGTGCGAAAGACTCACTTAGCATTTTATAAAAGAAAATGAATGTTTAGGAAGTGATCGCAGAGATCGCTTTCCTACATTTTGTATGGAGCAACGCCCACTGGGCCGGGGCGGATTTCCACTCGGCACCCCGCGCGCTTTCTCCAATGCGGCCTACAGTGAGCAAAGATCACGATATCATTATTATGAATAGACCACTAATGGCATTTTAACGCTAAAGTTTCGTATGACAACTACTAGAGGCGCCACCTTCCGTATTTGACGATTTTAATGTAGAGATAATTCTATTTTTTATCTTTCTATTTATCGACGATGCGATGCAGCCCGGCCCGCCTCAGTGTGCTTTGTAATGCGATGCGCCCCAACCCGACAAACTCCACCCCGCGTAGATGTTCGCTATCCTTAATTAAAAGCGCACTTCCTTAATTTAATTAAGGAACTGACAGAAATTAATCCTGGCTGCCTGATATTTAAAAATAAAATCTGCCCATTGATATCCACATAGGTAACGCTAGGAGTATCACAGATGGTAATTTCTTAAATTTTCTCAAGTTTTATCCATTTGGATAGCACATTTGTTTTTTTACGTAGAGGATCTCGACATCCATTATCGATTTTGGGTACCAAAGTCAATGTGTACTACAGCCATAAGAGTGCAATAAATAAACATAATGAACTTAGAAACATCCGATAAAACAGAATAATATTATTTTCATCATTTTAAATAATTTCCTAGCACTGATCTTACAGATAGGTAGTAGGTTATCTGCCTTCGGACAATTCTTCAAACTTCGGACAAGATCTTTATTTTATAATGACTTCAAATTAAAAAAAACTGAAAGGCACCTATCAAAAATATCCTATATAATATAAATCAAATTAAAAAAGAATAAAAACACCTATCAAAAATATCCTATATAATACATTTATACAATATATAATATCAAGATTTAAATGTCATATCCTAGTGTAAAATATTCAACATTTGCACACAATGTGATTGCATATAATTATTTACTGAAACATGTCACTCACCAGACGATAATAAACATTTATAACACTTCTAACATAAATACTTTTTTACATAGTTAAATATTAAAAAGTAAAAAATACATGGAGATAATAGACATCAAAACTGTTAATGGGGAATTAATTCACAACATAGATGTTATGACTTTTGTGTAAGTAATAAAATTTAAAATGCGAAGCATCAAGCATGACGGCGACAAAAAGTAAGCCGACCTAAAAACTAAACTAACAAAACTAACCTAATCTCTCTATGCGACATTGTGAAATATTTGAAATTATAAAAAATTACAAAATTAATAGACTTTTTTGTGTTATCGCCTGTTTGATCTAGTGGTCCAGATGTCGCCTTCATAAGGTCCAGGGTTTGATTCCCGGGCCGGCAACGAAAAGAAAAATGTGATTTTTCCAATTTTCTGATAAAAAAACATGTTGCTCAGGATTGGATGTGTGCCCGGTTGGCGATAGGCTTGCCACCTATCACATTGTGGGACTTAGTGTCTTCAGTCGTGGGTGCCTACCGCCTGCCTTACCCTCCAGACCGAAATATGACAGACATTGTGGCGGCAGGAGTTGGTTAAGGCGCTGGATCCCTGTCCGGTCAAGCTGCACAGCACTCTAACACGTCTACAATGGTCTTGATGGAAATGACCCCTGTCGCCTCTTACCAGCTGCTTAGCAAAGAGGTAGATGATCTTTTCTACTAAGCAGACCCAGATACACGTCCCGTATAATGGTCCAGGTCGTTATTGTATAGGATACAATAATTACAAGGATATGGTGTGTGTCCAACCGCTACACTAAGTAGAACGTTGAGCAAGGACTTGGTTATAATAAGCTATACAAGCTGTAGCTATTAATTAGCATACATATCCGCCTACCATTTCGTTTTCAGGGTTTACATAAATGAACACCAGACTAGAAAGATTGTAACAATTGTAATGTTCCAAATTCGATGTCAAAGTAGTTTAGAGCTTCAAAGACTTTTGAGTTTTGTGGTGCTTGATAGGTTAACTATTATATTATGCTGGATTTTTTTCACATTAAAAATATCTTACCTGCAAATATCGGTCAAGAATACCAATGGTCAGATGGAATGTCTCCAATACCAACGAGAACTGGCGATGAACCTCTACTAACCAGTCCACTAAGGTAGCTCTCATTTTGCCAGTTATGTCAGTCTGAAAATGGTAAATGAATTAGGTCCATAAATTAAGTCCAGATTTTGCTGTAGTAATAGACAGATACAAAATTGTAGAAGTACTGATACCGATAACTGATATTTTTGGGAAAAATAGGTATGTGCTATTAATTATTATAAATGGATACCACACGGATTCCATTTTTAACCCCCGACGAGAAAAGGGGTGTTATATGTTTGACGTGTTTGTATGAGTGTCTGTGGCACCATAACTTTTGAATGGATAAACTAATTTCATTGTTTTTGTTTGTTTGAAAACTGATGTCTTTAATATAGAATAGAATATATTTTTATTCACATTCACCTTATAAGAGGCACTTGTGACGAGTCTATATAATACTAAAACAACCACCGGATCGGAACACGGCCACACACTGAGAGAAGATCTGGCAAGAAACTCAGCAAGTTGTCTTTTTTTTCCTTGTTCTATACAAATTTATCAGTAGTACATCACATATCATTATTAGTAAGAGATTGGTATGAGGAGCAATTAATCCCAATCGACCAACCTTACCTACCAACCGTAGGGTTGGTAGCTAATCTACCTACCAATACCTTTGTTATACAATTTCACTTTGACACATTTTTTAAATTTACTTAATGGCAGGTCTTTCATAATATAGTTATTACCTACATTACGTTAAGGTATTGTGGAGGGTTATTGAACATATTCAATTTCGAGGTTATTATTATCTGCCTAAATTTCAGCTCGGTGAGCCAAATCTTTTGAACCGATCTTTATGAAATTGCTACATAAGCTTCTTTTTATCCAACTTTACTACTGGAGTTATTGAAGGAGATGGTAGCTAACATTTCATGCTGACATCCACCGTATTACAAGGAATTTCACCTTGAAATATCACTGCAAATGCGGTCACAGTATGTTACACCGTGCGGTTTTTGTATAAAAATCAAGATTTTTAGTACAAAGTCAAACTCAAAATTACCCGCGATCCGGAACGGCGCAGTGTGATATCCGCCTGAGGCAACTAAACATTTATAAACATACCTGTATCTTCAAATGATCTTCTTCAATAGGATACTTCTCTTCCAGATGAGTAAGATATTTGTAAATATCCTTAATATAGATTGACATAAGCAATGGGCTTTTGGTATCATCAGCATCAATATCTTCTATGTCTTTAGGCAACTCGGGTACCTTGTCAGTTTCACGTGCAAAGCTTTCAAGTTTCTCCGCTAACTTTAGCTTACCCAAAGATTCTGTAGGTTCTTTGAGGATTGGTTTTGGCAAGCTGTTTCGTTCTTTAGTTTCCTTCACACTGGGCAACTTTGTTGGTTTCTTTGCATCTTGTGTGGTCTTCTTTGTTTTTATTATCAAGTTAACATATTCCTTCAGGTCAGGTTTATTTTGCGCATCTTTAATAGCTGCCTACAATTAAAAACAAATAATTAGTCTAATAAGCAGGGGCAAATTACTTAAAGGTTAACTTAGTATTATAGTCTCTATTACAATGTGATACTAATTAAACCATCAATTTCATTTTACTCTGATGTTAATCCATGATTATTAATAAGACGTTAAGACTAAAATATAGGGGTCATCATTTTCTATTGCCATAGCTTTTCTACATTAACTGTTTGTATTAAATATAGTATGGAAGGCAAAAAGCTATTTGATTTTCTGTCAGTTACTTAAGTACACATCTTGTAAAGTAGCCATTTTTGAAAATAGCCATAACCATCCATGTTGCAATATTTCCCAAATAACAAAACTCAAAATCTATACCAGTCTCTCCAAGCTAAATCACGATAATTGCATGTACTCTTGTTAAGACGACAGAAAAGATTAAAGCAACAGCTATCTATGTCGGTGAACTATCACTAAGCTACTATTAAAATCAGAAATCATGGTGATGATGTGTTGACTTCTACACATAATTTCAAAAACCTGTGCATGTCCGTTTCGAGTATTTCAGAAAAAAATAATTGCGATAAGTTTCTAGATTCATAACAAGCATACTCTGGGGTTCAATTAAATTTTTCCAAAGAATTCAAACTGTTCTTTAACTTTTTTGTGATTGTGCCATGCGGAAGCCACTAAAAGTAAGGCTACTTTAAGTGGGACACAATTTTATTGCCCTTAACATTGCAAGGTGAGTAATATATGAATCGTCCATCATAAGTAAAACTCACTTAAAATAAAAAATAAAGTGAAACCAGGTTAACATAGAGAGGAATCTTATCACAAACCCTAGTTTTAAAATTATACAAGATGAAATATACTGCACCACATCGAAACCTAGCTATAGCTAATAATAAGCCAGATCCTACACTATGAATGCCTATTATTAATTTGTTGGTAGCATAACTTCATGTTTTACACCCTATGTACCTTTTCTTATCACAATTTTGATACTGTTTGATACCTAAATAGGTAAGGAGCCAAACTATTACTTAAGACATAATGTCAATGGTTAAAATATGTCTCCCCAGTAACCAATCTATCAGCATATTCACTTCATTGTGCTGTTAGAATGTATAGTATTGAAATCCAGGCCCTAATAATAATTTTGAAAGAATCCAAATACAGGTCCGCATTTACTTAGTAGAAACTGACTTCCTGTCTATGGGCTTGTGAGAGGAATGCATGGTTTTAATTGGGTCATAACCACCAGGACTACTGGTGGTAGAGCTATGCAGCAACTTACTAGGCTTAGGGATTCACAGTGTTACCTGACCCAGAATCCAGGTCACATACCACCATCAGAGGATAGCAAAGCAACTATGTTGCATTGGTACGTTAGTGGTGGTATAACATCTATAGCGTTAAAGGCTAAGGGTGTCTCTTACCATCAGAAGCTGTATGCTAGTCCAATATCATGTCACAAAAAATTTAACTGGGAACTTACTCTTGTGTGTACAGCAGCTGCTCTGGCAGCAAGTCCAGCGGTGCTTTCCTCTCTCTTAAGAGGTGGTCTCGATGAAGGTTGAACAGTATTCTTGGCAGGTAAACCAGTATCAATTTTTGACTGCACATGGCTGTAATTGCTACAATTGCAATAAAATGCATTAAATTAGGGATATAATAATGGTTTAGAGTCATGGAGTAAATTATAAATTTAAAATCATTTAATTAAATAATTACTAGCTGACACTCTCTCCTTCGTTAATTTGATGATGTAAAAACAGCAACCCCACATACTGGTTTAGCTTTTCAAATCATATATGGATCCATTTAAATATACATACAAAATAACAACCAAAAGGTCAAGCTGTTTGATAAAAATATACTTACCTATAAATTTAAAAGATTTTGGAGACAAGACTTAGCGACAAGAAAAAAGTAATACCTAATACTGTTCCATGAACAGAAAATGTTACATACTTTCTAAATAACAAGTACTGTATCACAGTCCACAATACATGTGGTATTGTGTATTTGTTATCCTCCAAGTGGAGCTGATGAAGAGTACAGTTTTTAAAAAAAAAACTATCTTCACGCCCATATCCCCGAACAGGTAGGCTGAGGCACAACCAGGGCACGCACAACCAGGCCACTCACAGCCAGGGCACCCACAACTAGCCGTAGATACTAAGTCCCACAATGTGATAGGTGGTAAGCCTATCTCCAACCGGGCACATATCCAATCCCAAGCAACATTTTTTTTAAAACAAAATTGGAAAACCCAAATTTTGTTTTAGTTGCCCGACCCGGGATTCGAACCCGGGACCTCATGTAGTCAAGTCCAACACCTGAACCGCTAGATAACAGAGACTATTAATAAAACATATTCCATAATTCATCCTATCAAATCACTTGAGCATTATCTGAGGGTTGTGTCAAGTCTCCAAAACCGGCGTGTTTAAATGAAAAGGGTAATGAAGTGGAGGAAGCCAAACAGGTCAGCAAAGATTGTGTGATTTAGCACTTGATACTCTCTGCATACTCCATAAGGGACTTGAATATATGTATGTATGTTCTATTCTAATATGTGGATAACCAATTTCTCAAAGTACTCAGTTTTCAGTTTAAATCATTACAATTTTTTTAACAAATGGCTTCCTGTTATGAATTACACATTTTGCATTTTGACCTACTCTAATGTATAATAATAAAATTTTCACATTACATAATTGACTATTGTTTGTCATTTTTATGTAACTTGTCATCCAACAGTTCTTTTGCCCATTAGTTATAAAACATCAGAAGTCAGAATACAACTAAGAAAATGGTTTTTGGATTCAAATTATTTTCCAATGGTGAGATTAAATATATTTTAATATATACCTATCCTAAGAACAATATCCTAATTTTATATACATCGACTAATATCAGATTGAGTATTATGAAATACAATAATAAAAAAATATTCCAGATTCATATTTAAATAACTGGAAATCTTGTGCATGGAATCATGACTTTATATGAATAAATGAATCAGTTTAGCTTACTACAAATTGTCAAAAAGTTACAATCGGCAGTAGGTACCTATTACAATAAAACTATAGCTTTTGAACAATGGTTAAATTAACCAAACTATCTCTAAATTGACTAAATTAATTTGGAGAATTAATTTGTCTGTTATCTCTTTAAAATTTAAATTATTAAAATGATCAATTTAAACATCCCAGGACAAATTACACAAATTGAATCAAACCCGAAAATTAGCTATTTATATTCTTGTTCCACAGGTGTTAATAAAAAGTTAAAATGCATAGGAACAGTCAAATTAATATCAGAATAAATTTCATAAACACACCCAGACCCAGAAATGCAGACATCTTAATATTTATCACAGAAACGTCGGCCCCCGTTTGGAATAAATAAATATCCCTGGACAAGTCACACAAATTGAATCTAACCCAAAAGTAAGCAAATTATATGCTTGTGTTATGGGTGTTAGTCAACAATACTAATACATAGAAATAGTTAAATAGATACTAAAATAAATTTAATAAACACCATTCATCACACAAATGCCTGCCCCCGTTGGGAATCAAACCCGAGTCTCACGGTTAGTCTGTTTAGTTAGGCGTGTACGCTAGCCACTTGACCAATGAGGCGGTCAGGAATTAAACAAAAGCCTAGTGGCTGGTTATGGGTGTTAGGCATATACACTAACACCTCATCATACTATATGTATACTCAAAATATACTATACAAAAGAAACAGGTTCACAATTAACATAATGGAATAGAACATTAATATTCCACACAACATAAAAAGACATAGTATGTCAATGCTATAAAATATGCATTCGGCAAGACTTATTGCCAATTTGTTGTGAAGATTGCAACCCTGTACCTACCAGAACTACCTTCTGATTTGAGTGAGACAAGCATCTATTTGCCTTTGCAAATAATTAGCAGTGACAGTAAGACTAAGGCTCCAGAAAGGATATGTTTTCAATTTTATGAGGGAAGTGCAATATTCTTCCAAGGAGTCACAAACCAAGTCAAGGATAACAGTAGGTAATGTATATAAATTTATAAATAGACAATTACTCGACGAAAAATAGTAATGCACATAAAAATAATAAAGCAGATAACTAGACCACATACTACAGTAGTACAGGTATAAAACAAAATACTAAAAGAGGGTAGTTAAAACTACTTACCATTTCACGACACCGCGTGTTGAATTTAGCGAAGCTTTCTTTTCAAACTCAGCTGCAGCCACAGCTACTTTACCAATTACTTCACGATTTACTTGAACATTAGCATTAATTTCACCAAGTGCCCCGCGAACAGTTAAACCCTGACGTTTGGTGGACACGTTCACATTTACTTTCCTTTTATTAACATATATGTTTTCTTGATCTTGGATCCGTACCTATGATATAACCATCGAGTTAACATTAAATAAAAAAACTTACAACAATAAATTGATCCGTTACTTACAGTTCTGTTCCTTCGTGCTTGAACTTCCATTTTTTACAGCTTTACAGCCTTTCTGGATAATATTCAACTATCAAAAAGCGTCAACCGACGTTAATATCGTCAATGCTTAATTTTTTTTGAGCACATTGATTGTAAATTGTGATAGAATGTTTGCTTTAGAAAAACTGCCCAGTTGTTATTGCTCGAAAGTAACGGATAAATTTAATTCAATAGCGAACAATATGACGCGCAACAGTGATTGGTTGATTCAGAAAACGGAAATGACTAGGAAAATCTCAATTTGAACTTATTTTGTGTTGTTATTTGCAGGCGACTATATAAAAGTAAATTTTATGCATGAAAATTAAATTAAATTACTGTTTGCTTGAATATAATATTAATCCTGCAAATATTTTAAAACTTCTGCAAAAATTAGGATACTATTTGAGCTAAAGTGAGCCATAAGCAAACTTTCTAGTTTTTTGTAGGTTTTCGCCTAAACTTTAGCATCTGCCATATGTCAAGTTACCGATATAACAAAATCGGGCTTAAATTAATTAAAATTCATTGAAAGTCATAACAGGGTCCTCAGTAAAGCGGCGGCTCTCTAACTAAAGTTCAGTTAGAGAGATTTGGTGGCAAGAAAAATAGGAGTCAATACCAATTAGTTTATACATTAATTTCCTAAAGAATACTTTGACGGAACAAAACCGTCCGAAATGCATATAAAGCTAACTAATTTTACTAAATTAAATATGTAATGATTATGATAACACTACAACCACATTTTATCTCAATAGCGCCAAAACTCACAGCAATTATTAATACTATAATAAATACTACTTGTTTTTATACAAAGTTGTCTAGGTTGTCTTTAAATCTTTGAGTATTAAACCAGCAGGAGATGTAACTCACAGGCGTTCCCGTCTGCCAAAGGTACATGACCATCGGTCATGTCGCTTATATAAAACTAGTTGCTATGCGACCCATGCCATATGTAGGTATCAAAATGTATTTTGTATTGTCATACTGCCTCTTACTAGTCTGTGCATACTGCGCACGGAAAGATCTCTACCAAAATGCCCAGCAATCGTATTTTTATGTTTAAAAATATTAAAACATCGAATTGACTAAGGCATAATTTTACTTTTCACCTGAGATTATTACTTCTTTTAAATTTCGTTAAAAAAAGCACTAAACTTGCAAAAAACCTAATATAAACGACTTATGTACAGTTTTGTCAACAAATTACAGTAGGACTAATTGGATTGTGCTAGCGTACACTCGTAAGAAGTGAAACTTCTTTATGACGTTATTTTTCAAAAAATAATTTACTATATGCAACTTTAAAGAAATTGGTGAAATAAAGTTAAATTAGATAAAGTTTAATAAAAGGCTTTTATTTATAATTATATATATATATATATATATATTTAAATATAATAGTAATTATAATTAATTATAATAATAATCCTAAACCAATCCCTACTCCGATGGCGAAAGTATACTTCGAATCACACGTGGTAGGGATAAGAAAAAGATGGCGCGTAACGGAAAAATGTGACGCGTAACGAAAAAATTTTACACTAAATTTTTTTCCAACCCCGTTAAAGAAGTTTCACTTCAACAATGCACAACATAGTTAGCCTTGGCTAGTTATCACTCTAACGACAATGACCTGCCGTCAAGCGATTTAGTGTTTAGTTACGAGGACGCTTAGAAGCAGTCAGGTGGCGTAATCACTATCCCCTTCCAAGTTAGCCCGTCTGTATCTTAGACTACATCATCACTTACCATCAGGTGAGACAGTGGTCAAAGGTAAACTTGTTAACGAATAAGTTACATATATTATTTACGTATCATTAACCAACTTTATTCAACGAGTATTTCTTAAAAATAGCAAAAATGTAATGGACTACAAAAATACAACTATAAATATAATTTTGTTGATTTGGGCCAAATTCTCACTATCGTTTTGTTTTGGAAATAACTCTGTAACGTGACGATTTAGGATATGTTGATCCTAGTACTGTTTTGTTTGTATAAGTATCAGCTATCAATATATTTTGTAAGAATTATCGTGCGCCGCCATTTTGAAAAAAAAACACAAATGGCAGCCTGGCACTAAGACAGGCTTCATACAATAAAGTTTCATATCGATCCCCCCTTTCATATCGATGAAGCGTCAATCCTTATTTTGATATTCATTTGTCTTAAATGTTTCTGTAGTGATTGACGTCGCTATACAACAGAATCTGATTGTGTACGTATATTTTTGAGCTAGTGTCGTTAATTATTGTTCTGAGTAAGTAGTGTCCTATATTCTCATTGTGTGCGTGTGTCTCAACGTGATTGAATTTGCTTTAGTAGTTACGATTGACTTAGTATTCAAACACCACAACTACCAGTAAATCAACGGTCTGTCACTAAAAGTGAGGTTTTTGAACTGGCCCGAAAGTCGCTATTCGATTGTTGCATTCAAGTTTAGCTGCGCCATACTACAATTTTATTTCATTTTGTAACTACCTACTATCTTCAAAACCTTGATAAAAATACCGGAAAAATTAATTAGACCGACTTTATCAGAAATTCAGCCTTAACAAAGTAGTACATTAATTATAGCTGTGTCTATCACGTTTAATGCGGTGACGAATAAATTACAGCGTAGTCAAAACAGACCAAGGACTAGAACTTGCGTTCTATCTCTCTCTCTCTGTCGTCTTCTAAGACCTGACTACAAACAATGCATTAACTTATCGCTATTTTTAAAGCTAGGTGAAACTTCTAAATAGGTATTCATATTTTAAATGAAGAAACATTAGTACTGTTTTACGTATCATTTATAATTTATTATTTTATAAAAAGCTTACCGGTAAAAAGCATCATCAGGGCTAAAACTTAAACTACTAAACAATGTTTTTGATTTATAAACATACATTCATTTTATAGTGTGTAGTAAAAAAAACAACAATGCGTTATTCAATTAAGTTACTAGCTATTGCTTCTTTCCCCACTGGACTGGGAAATTCGTACCATTTGAGAAAATAATAAATAGCATGTCAATTCCCTCTACTAATTAAATATTTACCTACTAAATTTAACAAATTTATTAAATTAATGAAATACTAAAAATTGAATTGATAATTTAATCAATTATTATAATTTAATTAAATTACATTATTATACTTTAATTAACTACTAAATTACTATGCTAGAGTCAGTTAAATAAAAGAAAAAAATCTTAAATAATATCTATGGCAAAATAAAAAAGTTACATTTAATTAAATATAAATATCACAATAAAATAAGTAACTAATTGTTTGGTTTATTATTTTATGTTAAATGTATGTATAATGTATTAAAATTAAATATATTATATGAAATATCCAACCTGGGGGCTGATTACGTATCTCAGTGGCCAACTCTTATGGAAAAAATGTGATAAAAATAGCTGTCAAATCATGTGTTTTATATTTGCTATCTACAGTGACAAACAGAAATGCAAAGGAGACAGCAAATACAAAATACATAATTTGACAGCTATTTGATGTATACTGAGATTAGCCACTGAGATACGTAATCAGCCCCCTGATGATGCTTTTATAAGCGAAAGTGGTAGGCTATTTATAAAATAATCAATTATAAGAGATACGTATGACGGTACAAGTGTTTTTTCATCTGAAAATGTAACATAAATTAGGTAAGAATTACATGTTTTTTCTTACGAAAGACGAGAAAGCACTGACACAAGCCATTTTAAATTTTGTAAACGGAAATATTTAATTTTTAACTATCGACACGACGACGGACCATGCCCTTTTGCTGTCCCGACACTACCATTTAACTTTTTCGTGTACGGTACCTCAGTATAAAACAATAAAGCGGTCGCAGTCATAGATTTAATATCGCAATGACAATGTCTTTAGTGTGCGCTCCATTGAAGCTATACTTAATACATTTTACTGCTCTAGGTGCGTTAAGTATAGCTATGGAATAATTAAAATTAAAAAGAAATAAAAGTAGAGAGGTGTCAAGGGACACCCGGATGGAACGAAGTTCTCTCTCCCTCCTCTCTCTTTCAATCTCTATCAATCTCTAGTAATCTCTATCTCGATCTCTCTTATAGAGAGTGATAGCCAGAGAAACACGAAATAAAAATAAAAAAATATATAAAAAAGAAGAAAAAAATAGAAAAAAAATGATCCGACCCGGGATTCGAATCCGGGACCTCATGCAGTCAGGTCCAACTACTGAACCGCTAGACCACAGAGCAAAAAGTGTCGTGACAACATTTTCGCAAGATTTTTTTCCGTCTAGCCCCCATTCACAACGCGCAATAAGGAACTTCGTTTCAATACCTGCTGCTCATTCTTAACAAGTTTAAATTAATGGGTTATATTTGTTCACAATTGCATTAATTTTTATCTTTCGCGTTGTTCAAAACTCTATTTAGTTCAAGAAACACTTTTCAGATAAAACCTTTGAATATACCTACCTGTAGGAAGTTTTGAAACTAAACTTAGTGATTTTTTTCCTAGGTGGCATCACTGATGGCATAAGAGTTAAGACCACAGAGTTTATAGTTTAAACTAGTAATCGCTGCGGCTGACGTTCTTACTCTGTATTTGTCTGTATTATTTATGGGCTGACGCTTGACACTTGACAGCAAATTGTATTGATTTGTGCAAAAAATTGCATGTGTTCCACTGTGTTTTGAATCAATTTTGAATTATAATTTTTGTAGTCGTTCCTCGTAAATATTTTCTCTATCTTAATATTATTATACGAACTAATTCAAACTTATCAAAGTATTAAGCTTTTAATATAAATATATTGTAATAAATTGATACGGTAAATCCTCAAAAACGAATTTCTTTAAATGTTAGACCTAAATTATTGTTTCGTTATTTTATTACTTATGTTTAAAAAATGTATAAATTTAAATTAAATTTTGGTGCGTAGTTTTCAGAATGGTGCAAAAAGGACCTCGTCCGCTCGTACTGTGCGGACCTTCAGGATCTGGTAAGAGCACGTTGTTGAAACGGCTACTTAAGGAATATCCTGATAAATTTGGATTTAGTGTGTCGCATACTACAAGAGGTCCTCGTCCAGGGGAAAAAGATGGTGTACATTATCATTTTACCACCAAAGATGCTTTACTTGCTGCAGTTGAGAAAGGGGAATTCATAGAAACAGCAGTATTTAGCGGCAATACGTACGGCACAAGGTAATGTTGGGGAACATGTGCTTTTTATTTTTTGGCGAAATTCCAAGTGGCCTAATTGTATCTGTCATTGTTTACGGTTATATTGGTAAACAGGTTTGCTCAAAACATCAACATTGAAAACAATTTGAGGCCTTGTGAGTTTAGTATTCATAATGGAATTCCCATAAGTATGTATAAGTCATGATCTCTTTCTTGAAGTTGGTTAATAGGTGTTAAAGGTACTTAGAATATGTAGATATTTGTGACAGGACATGACTATGTGATTCGAAGCTTAATTTCCAATATAAAATATATATTTTTTTATCACTATAAATATAGGTCTTGTTTCATTAGACATAAACAATCCAAGAATCTAACTTGAAATGTCAAATGCAGGCCTATTTGCCATCTCAAGTTAGATTCGTAGATTTGTGTACAATATTAATTAATTTAGATATTTATGAACATGCATAGTGTAACATACATAGTATATTAGCTCTCATAAATGAAAACATTAAAAATTAAAATATCTCATTGGTCTTAAAAATTAAGGGGTATTGTCCAGCCCAAACCAGCATTCTTAAGTATAAACTATCAATTAGCAATTTATAAAAAGGCTATGGGATATCTAATTAGCTTCTGTCTTATAAATAAACTCTAACTAAATATTTCCAAAGTTGATTTTTCTTTTATTTCATACACTAGAAACTAAAATCTGATGTGATGCACTTATATAAAGCTACAAAATTTCTTTTAATTTTTAATAACTATCTGGTCCATTTTTAAATTAAAATCTCTGATCTGAGAATGCATCACACTTTCTGGTTAATTTGTTATGATTGACATGCTCTATTATAACTGTAATACAAACATAATATCACTTAAGCCTAGGCATAGTTTTGTTTATGAATAAGACAGTAAAAAAAGTAAGATGTAAATTATACTTAGGCTGGCAACATTTAAATTGAATTTTGAAATTAAATAATCCTTCTTAATGACATAAATCTTAAAATCCTTGTATCAATACATTACAGTAAAAAGGCAGTTGAAGATGTTTCTCGTACAGGCAAGACTTGTGTTTTGGACATAGAAATTGAAGGTGTTAAGCAAATCAAATGTACAGACTTGAACCCACTGCTAGTTTTTGTCATGCCACCATCAATTGAGGAGTTAGAGCGGCGCTTGCGTGCTAGAAACACAGAAGATGAAGATGCGTTAAAGAAACGTCTTGATACAGCACGGAGAGAAATTGAATATGGTAATATGCATTACTTTATTAAGCTAATAATTTGAATGTGGTAAATCGCATCTGTGGTCTAGTGGTCAGGTGTTTACTTTGACTGCATGAGATCACGAATTGGACTCCTCAGTTAGGCAACTAAATATGTTTTTTCACATTAAAAACTTTTACCTAGGATGAAATAGAAGAAGTGTAACTCAGTATATAGTGTATTATCGTTGAGTATAATGTAAGAAATAAGTTAGTGAAAGTCTTACCATTTTGGAATCCTTAAATGTTCCAGCTTAACAAGCATGCAAAGTGAAGTTTCATCTATATTAATGTTTTTCGGTATGGCTGGTTGAAGCTGTAGTAATATTAATATTGTATTATTGATATGGCAAAAAGTTGCATTTACTTCTGAGCTAGGACAAGTGACTATTTCAGGGTAGAGTTAAAGTGTATTTGGGACTATGTAATAAAAAAAATATATTTGAGAAACTAAACTAAAACATTTGTGGTTACAGCAGCGAAAAGAATGACACAGCATGAAGTTCTTTTTTTATATAGTTAAAACTTATAAAATTTGATATTTAGTTTTTATGTAATAGTTTTTTTCATACTTTTCGGCCTGACGTCGTCTGCTGGGATACCCTAAATGTCATATTAAACCAAAAGTTCTAATGGTGGGTTTTTAATCAGAGACTAGGATGCATATTGTATAGTAAGTAGGCTTCTTGAACTAGTAAGTTTACTGGCTATATTACCTTCCCACACTGAAATAAGATACTGGCAGCCACCTAAGCTGCTGGTAGATGTTTATTGTAGTTTATAAAATGGAGAAGGATTTAATCCATCCATCTATTCAATGAAGAAAAAAAGAACACAATTTTTTTATTTTATAAATAGATATCATCATCTCTGTGGTCTAGTGCTACTGCATCAAACTTGACTTCTTGTTGTCCAAGGTTTGATCCTCTGGTTGGGCAACTGAAACAACTAGAAAATTTGTATTTATAATTTTCTAATGAATATAATGCTGCTCAAGATTGGATATGTGCCCAGAAGGCGATAGGCTTGCCATCTACCACATTGCGACTGTCTTCGGTTCGGTCTAGTTGTGGGTGCCCTGGTTGTGCCTCTGCGTCTTCGGAAATATTGGCGTAATGATACTAAATTGATGGTAACATAAATGTTTTAATATTTTTAGGTAACAACCCCGGAAATTTCCATATTGTCATTGTTAATGATAATTTGGATAAGGCATATTCTGATCTGAGGGAATTTGTTAGCCAGAACGTGGAAAACATAAAAGATCAAGGTAAGATATATTCTTATTTAAGTGTATGTTTTGTGACTTACTAATAGGAATTTCTTAAAATAATTTGCAATCTAGGAGTTTAGGTTTTGCATGAAACTTCATAAGTAATAACTCAATCTTCCTTTTGCTGTTGTTATTTGAAAGTAACTTGTGGAGCATTTCTCAGTTACATTTTATTTGTAATTCAAAACTATCTACTTTTAAGCTTATTGAACAATAAATTTCCTGAACACACATATCTTCACGCTTAAGCCCTGACGGTAGTATCGAGTGCTATATCTCAAAATCTTGGCATACCTGCCTGGCTTCCTTCATATTTATTATCCTTTTCATTCAAATACATCGGTTTCGGAGACTCTTGACACCACCCTCGGATAATATCTGAGCAATTTAATATTTACAATAAATCAAAAACAATATAGGAAACTCCTCCATTGAAAAATCTTCATAGACGAAAGTAGATTTCATGTTAATGTTACAAAAAAAATCAGTAAAGCAAAGAAAGAAAGAGACGAATATAGTAAAGAAATTGGTGTACATATATAAAAAGATTAACCAGTTGAATTGAGAACCTCCTCTTTTTTTAAAGTTGAAATACAATTCAATCAAAAAAAATGATTTATTTAAAAGAAAGGAAAAGACAGCTATAGCATTAAATTTAAAATAAATGTATCTGAGTTTTACATAAGTCTTAGGTCATTTTATTATATTTATTATATACCAATTTTTTTTATTATATACCAAAGTTTAATTTGAGCATGTAATATTGATATTGAAAACTAAACTACTGATACAGTTTATTATTATGATTTAATGACATTGTGTGTTTGTATCTGGTCTTGTTAATAATTGTTACTAATATTTATATTACAGAAACAAAAACACCACAGGACAAGTGAACTGCATGCGGTGATCAAATATTGATTTGTTTTGCATGAATTTAAATAAATTGGAAGCTAGGACGTGAATTTCATAGACTAATTTAGAAAATTAACCAAGCAATTGTCAAAATAATATGCCGCTCCTGAAGCTATAGACTACTACTGGAGATTTCACTCCAAACTAAGAACTGATGCCAATTCTAAATATTGCTGACTCTGTCTAATAATATTCTCTTTCAGAGAGTTTTGTGATGTCAATTAACAAAATCAAAATCAGAGAGAGAGAGGGAGGAGTCTTAGAAAGAGAGGTCACTGCATTAGAGAGAGTCAGCATTGTATGGAAATGACATTAGTTCTTTATTAGGAGTGTTACCTCCAGTAGTATTATATAGCTTCGTGATCCCGATTCATGTTTCCTTAGATTTACAATCAAAGCTTATGTATACAGATAATTTTAATGTTTGTTATTTAAAGTTATCTTTAGCTTTGATATACCAGTAGTGTTATTTTTAAATCATGACCGTGCAATATTTATATCATTGGTGATAAATATCACTAAGCGAAAACAAAACTTATTTCACAAACTATCACTGTCACATCTTATTGTCACTTGATAAACTAAAGTAATTTGTATCAATTTAACGATAAACGAAGAACATTTATCATGAATTATATAGAAGTCACTTGTGATGTTTTAAAACTAGTATCTAGTAACAAATGTTAACAGTGATAATTCATTGTATTTTAAAACTGCTGTTTTTAATCAGTGTTACTTGGAACTTGCATAATATTTGAAACAAAGTCCCTAAAAATCTGTGTTACAAACGCAAGTATTGTTTTATGCGAATAATATGGAGTCATTTATTACAATTTAATGGTATTTGACTCACTTGTTATCTTTGGTCACGATGTATTTTATTTTGTATTAAATTTTACATCATAATATATCTGTCACATTTTGTGGCCTAACTTTGTTGTAATTGTAGATTACCCCTAAACCTGCGTCCATGCCTGAATATATGCCTGAATTCTTGCTTTGTTGATATTGGTTATACCAAAAAAATACTTAATCGCTTACATATTATACCAATTCCATCATATTAAAATTGCTAAAATTATAATGAGAAGATGTTTTTATACTTTGATTTATGTTTGTAAACCAATCAAGTATCATTATCTAAACCTTTTACAATGAAATCCGATATCCGATAAGTCACAAAAAGGAAGTAGAAAGTAGAAATCCCAATCACACAACTGTTTCCTGCATATAGCCAAATATTTAAAGTTTGTAGTTATAGGCTTTTTTTGAAAGCTGACATCATCGGTTTTGTGATTTGTGTGTGCGTGCGTGTACGCGCGCTTGTGTGTGTGTGTGTGTGTGCGTATGTGCGTTGTGGCATCAAAACTTCTGCTACATTACAGATAGGTTTTGTCATGGGTGATTGAACATTTTTAATTTTATGATTATTTAGTTTTAAGTGCTCATGACTTAATGAAATAGTTTCTTTAAGATCATCAACTCTGCTGCGTTACACATGATTTTACAAATGGTCCGTTAGCTATATTTGAAACTTATAAAACATTTACAACAGAACAAATATACTGCCTATTCTACACTAGTCCTCAGTTCGTTGGTAATCATTGTAAGTGTACCTAGTTTTTGTGAAAGGTTGCCGACCTTTGCATAGCAGGAATTCAAGTTTAAAATGTATGTTATAGGTCCGATCTAAATATTAAAAGCACTAACCGTTTTATTAATAAACACAGACTAAAGTAACAGTAAAGTTGATATAGTATGTATAGCAGTGTAATAGACGCTAACACTAGGTTAAACCTTAAAGTACTTTAGTCCGTTTTTTATTAATAACAATGTTATTGTTGTTAAAGAATCAGTTTTTAAGTCGCAACACTTTTAGTCTTTAGTTTGTTGTCGCATTCATTCGCAGATTTTCTGTCCTAGATAAGGTATGGTGATTTTGAGATATATATTAGAGATATTAAGTAATACATTCTTTGTGATAATTTAGTCTTTTAATCGTGGTGTTGTATAAGTAAATAATTATTTATTTCAATAGTTTTGGGGCAAAAAAGGATCAATACTTTATTGACTTATGACTAAAGACCAATATTACGAAACTGACATTGTTTGAAATAAAAAAATATTGATTTAAAAATACAGCTTTACAATGGAACATAAACTTTATAGCTTAAGATCTCAAGAAGTGGTTTTTGCCCGCGGCTGCGACGGTTGCGGGCCCTCATGTTCTGTACAATGTGGATTTATAAGCAAAAAGTGCTAGCACATTTCACGTTTTACACCCGCAGCGTCCGCGGTTGTTGGCGGTTCCCGCGGCAACGGTCGCCCGTCCGTACAACCGTACAACTTTGAGAGCGATCATTTCAACCGCGACCGCTGTGTGACCGCACAAATTACCGGTCTCGTGAGATTCGAAATGAAACCGCAGATTCGCAACCGACGCGGACGCGACTAAAACTGCTCTGTAAATTCTTAGTCTTAGCCTTTAACAATGCTACAACTTTATTTAAATTTCTGACACATTCCAATTTCAAGTTCTGTTGACGTGATTTAGAGCTATATTTCATTGAAAACCTTTTAGCATAAGACATCATAATGAGACGTTTGTTAAAAATGAGTTTACAACATATAAATAAGCGAAATTTTGTACATAATCATCATGGCATGAGGCATATGTATATACCAGAAACTTAAAGGATAGTTTACCAGGTGAAAATATTAGTTCCTTAGTTTTAGAAGTACATGTATGATTTAATCGTTAAATGAAAAAATAGTTTTGTTTTATTGTTGACTTTACTTTCCATGATACTACATCGTTTCAAATCGCTCGTAGCACTTCAATTCGATACACATTCGTAGGACAATTTCATAGGTTGGCAAAAAGCATAATCTTCTATTTGTTATGTATTTAAGTGCAATTCTGCCCCAATTTTTACCCTATACAAGATTTTTGTAATTATTCAAAGTATTTATTAATAACACTAAACAATAAAGTGAGAGATTACATGGAGATGTTTTAAAGGAATTAATTTATTTCATCATTTACTACTTATTCACATAAAGATGGAAACGAAATTGCAACTGCAAACAAGAAAGAACAAAATAAGAAAGGCCATTACATTTAGCGTGCCTCATATCTATTATATTCTTATATATTTTTTATAAATAAAAATAAATTTCCATGTAATCTCTAAATCGGGTGTTTGTACAGTCTGTATAAAAAGAGTAGAAATTAAATCGGAATCATTTATTCTGTATCTGACAACACGATGAGAGCCTCCGCAAAAATTTGTATTTTTGACACCAGAGTAATTAATTTATCTAAATCTTTTTTAATCAGTAGTCACAATTATGTTAAATGCTAATTTTTACATGCTCAATCCATACATTTATAAACAATGAACAATACCATTTCTAACGGGACTTAAGCAGTAATTTACATGATGTTTAATAGAATTTTAGATCAAATAACAATGTTATAATATTATTTGCTTACCTCAAAATTTGTTCTTGACTTCGTCTTTGGTTAATTTATTCATAGCGAAACTTTTAGTACTATAGTACTGACATATTAAAGACGGTGGCGCCCTCATTTTTCGTCTGCTCTTTTTGAATGACTGTACTTGTTTAGTTCCTATACTAGTTTAAGCAAAATATTATACTGTATACAAAGTATTTATTGTTACCTCATGTATTTCTATTGCATTTTTATGTAGTCTTTAGTCTTAAATAAATGGTTGGAAATATTTTTAATGATGTATGTACTTAAATTGCAAAACCAAAAAGACCTGAAATATATGGACCATGAAGCTGTATTACTAGAGGTTGCACTCACCTAAGACCTGATGTCATTTCTAAATACTGCTCTCTCACTCTACTATACTGACCTCTCTTTCGTTTTGATTTGTTAATAATTGACATCACAAGATTTAGAAAAAGAGGTCAGTACATTAGAGTGAGTCAGCAGTTTTTAAAAATAACATGAGGTTTTTGATAGGTGTGTAGCCTCTAGTAGTATAATAGCTTCATAGTATGGACCTTATAAAATAATACGGCTTCGTTTGTTACTTGTTAGGAAGAGATATGATAACAACGTACGTACGTTTGTCATAAAAAAACGATAAGAATCCATATTTGTAAAAAAAGAGGAGTATCGCATTACAAACTGTTCAACATATTTGCTATTTAACAACAGCTTAAATATGTAACTTGTAACAAACGAGCAATAGCGAAAATCGTGCGATAATTGCTTATTCGTATTACGTAACAAGCAAAAATATACTGTTCTAAACTAAAACCCATTTGCGTAGGATTCGGTACACGCCGCTCCTTGCCAAAAATGTTGTCACATGAACAAAGAATTACACGCTCGTGGGGCCGCGTACACCCACAAGGGACTTTGACACTGACAAATAATTGTCAGCTTTCATCTAATGAATGTAATCCATTTGTAATTACTATTATTTAGTTTTCATGTAAATAATATAGTGTGAAAATATGTCTTAAATAATATGTTGCATACAAATTTAACAAAGACGCATCAGCTGCAAAAAAGCTGTTTGTCTATAAATAAATAATGTTTGTGTCTTAAAATGTAATATTATAAACATAACACTTATAGTTACTATATCACTTAAAATACATATATATTTCAGGTTACATAACGTTACTTATAGTATCATTCTATATCTTTAGCTAATTTAAAACAGATGTAAAAAAACTCTGTTAATATAATTTGTCACAATATATATTTTACTTTCATTAAATTATGAATTGATCTTAATTTAAGTATTATATTATCTATCTATGAAAATATTGTATCATCAAATATCGTTGGGTAATTTTAACAGATGTTAAAAAACTCTATTAATATAATTTGTCATAATATATATGTTTTACTTTCACTTATTTATGAATTAATGTTAATCTTAAAATTTTGATGTTAAGATTACAAATTTGTCAATGTTATGTAATCTTAAGAAGCTACGTTTTAAACACATTAAGAAATGTTTTCAAAGTAAATATTCTATTTGTTAGGTCGTTGGTCGATGTTTTAATAACCAAAGTAGATTTGTGTCGGTGTTACATATAAGTACCTAGAATTGTAAAGAGGCTTTTAAAGCCGCGTTGAAAAACTGTTCCATTCCGGATTCAGTTTTTCTTTTTAGAAATATTCAACTTATAACAGTAGAAAGACGCATGCTTTTACTACATTCTTCCTAATATGAACGCCTCGTTAGTCGAGGGGTTAACGTACGCGTCTAAATCCACCGAACAACCTTAAAGCTCGGGTTCGATTCCCGAAGGGGGTAGGCATTTTTTGAACAACATATTATGTCAGCATTTCCGGGTCTGGGTGTTTATTAAATTAATTCTTAAGTATTTCTATGTATTAGAATCGTCAACTAGTAGTAAGTAACCATGACACAAGCATATAATTTGCTTACTTTGAGGTTAAATTCAATTTGTGTAACTTGTCCAGTTATATTCTTTTATTTAATATCGAAAAGATTAAATAGGGACGTTCGAGACGATTTTTTTGTGTGGGGAAATTTGACCGCTGTAAATTATTAGAAATCCTTGCAGAGATCAGTTTACATGACAAATTTAAATGCTACTATACATTACATATTGGTTGGTGTCGAAACAACAAAAAAGTCAGTGTTGCGTCAGTCAAATTTAAAGGTTTTTAGAGCTACACTGAAAAACTGTTTAAACCATGAACCTATATTACAACTTGAGATTACACTCCTAACAAAGACCTGTAGGATTACTCTTGGAACTCGATTTATGCTATATTGTAAATTGGAATCGGATATGTCATTTTAGGTACTCTTGAACACAACACTGTAGTTAGTCTATTTAACTTAACAAACGAGTACTGAGTATGTCCCTCGCATATTTCCAATACTGACCGAGTTAGATGTAGTATTGATTGAGATTAACTTTATGTTGATTATGTGGACTATTATTGGATTATTATTAATGCAGTACAATTTTTTGGTACTCGTTTGTTAAAAATAATAGAGTATAGCGAATGACATTAAGTTACTGATAAACAATAAATTATTTTATAGGATTCGTCAAATTCTTTTAAAACTAAATGTTAATAAAAAAATGTATAGACACATTTCTATCTTCAATCATCTCTTTCAAGGGTACCTAAAATGACATATCCGAGTCTAATTTTTAATTTGCATGAAATCGAGATTCAAGAGAGTAACCTTACAGATCGTCAAAATTTTATGAAATTGAAAACTATTTCGAAGCGCCATCACATATATCTTCCAAACCTTTTTTGAAGGGAAGATAAAAAAATGGCTCTTCCGACTATGTTGGCATCGGCAAAAAAACGCCGTAATTGCAGTAAGCTCAATGCATTCGGTCCTAAGTCATCACATCCGGTCTTGTGTCGAACCCGATCTTTGGCGACCTTACCTTACCAAGAGTAACCCTATTGATGTAATTAAATTTTTAAATAATGCTAACTCACTCTATAATACTGACTTCTCTTTTGTTTTGAATTTCTTTATTGACATCAAAAGGCTCAGAATAAGAGGTGAGTACATTAGAGTGAGTCAGCAGTATTTGAAAATGACATAAGGTCTTTGTTACAAGTGTAACCTCATGTAGTATTAATATATCTTCATGGTTTAAGCTGAAGTATTTTTATTCCGAAATACTTAACTTTAGATGCAAATACTGAGATCAGCACCGCATTATGCACTGTAATAGTAACATTTTTTTATAACTCAATATCAAAAAGATTTTGCGCCAATTGTACGGCGTTTGTGATGTCATTTTTGTATAGGAATTTAATCCGCTTTAAAGTTTTAAAAATCTGTTAGATACATGTTATCGACTTATTGCAAGAACTCATTAACTGCAAAAAAAAACACGAAATACGTTTTTTCGAGGTTGGATTAATTTTGACATATTCGAAAGTGCAAAAACTCACTAACTTTTAACTAAATCCATAACTGCAACTTTGGCAGTCAGACATTTCCTGTTAAAATGACCGTTTATTTAAGAATAATGAATATGTCACTTACTGACTTCTTGCAATAAGCCGACGATATATCAGTGTGTACAAGATAAACTTAATGCTACTAGAGATGGCTGATGACTTAACTATATGTAATTTTGTCTCACAAAATCATAATAATATATTCACCCAAAGTATCCATGTCTCATAGTGTGACCAAAGTTGTTTCTACTAACTTATAAGGAATGTGTTATTTCAATGAATTTATGCGTTAGTGTAAATAACCACTAAGTACTAACCACGTTTTTGGTTTGTACATGCGAGTTTCGCACTGTCATTTTTTGTTTATTTCTTTTGTTACAAATTACTATGTTATCTAGACTTATTTCGAATTAAACTATCGTTGAACACATGTTTGTCTAAACACTGTTTTAAATTGAATTAGGCAATAGCAAGCTGCAAGCATTTTCCTGGTTGGGTATCAATTTTAGACAGTTTATACTATTTTTTTGTGGTAAGGCGGGTATTATTTCGTTTCTTTCGTAATCGTAGCGAGAAAATCTTGTATGTGAACAAGCGGTGCCTAATATTTTGACATTGACTGCCTAACCTAATTTCGCAATCGTTGGAAGTTTGTGTACTTTAAACATGTCAGGTACCTATGGTCGACCGACTTGTAGCCGCAGATGTATTTTTCTAATCTTATTTAGTTATTTCGCCTCTGTGGTCTAGCGGTACGGGTGTTGGACTTGACTGCATGAGGTCCCGGGTTCGAATCCGAAAATTGAAAAATAAAAAAAAAAAAAATTTTTATTTTCCAATTTTCTAATAAAAAAAATTTTGGTCGGGATTGGAAATGTGCCCGGTTGGCAATAGGCTTGCCACCTATCACATTGTGGGACTTAGTGTCTTCGGCTTGTCGTGGGTGCCCTGGTTGTGCCCCTGCCTACTTCTTCG
Organism: Calephelis virginiensis; assembly: GCA_002245475.1. Taxonomy (NCBI): domain Eukaryota; kingdom Metazoa; phylum Arthropoda; class Insecta; order Lepidoptera; family Riodinidae; genus Calephelis; species Calephelis virginiensis. The sequence goes on from NJDC01004378.1 coordinate 199,797, forward strand.
GGGATATGGGCGTGAAGATACTTTTACTTTTTTTTTATTTAGTAAATTTTTTTTTGGCCAAACTAACTTGATAACAAGTAAATTACTTATACGCTATCGAAACAACCTTCTAAGTTACAGTTTGAACTTAATACCAAAGCCATCAAGTGGCCACGTATAACATGTTTGGTATCTACTGGCAGGTTATATTTTTTTATATCAAAGAACATTTTTTTTTGCTCTGCTCTTTGATACAGAGTACCAATAATCCGCCAATGCGATGCGGCCCGGCCCGTCTCAGTGTGCTTTGCAATGCGATGCGTTCCGACCCGACACGCTCCGCCTCAACAGTGAGCGCTATCCTTTAGGGGTATACAGCCTCAGCATGCGACGCTCGTCTGCGTCACTCAAATCGGTGTTATCGGATCCTCCGGACCCAATAACCGTGGCAAACGCTATACTCCTTCCCAACCCGAACATGAACTCACAACACAATAACATCACACTACACCGGCGACGAAGACGTCTCTTGCGGCCGGCGCCTAACGCCGAGCGACGAGCCGCCACTACTCCTCCATCAAGTCCACCCAGTAACCAGAACGCAACAAATAAGTCATTCGAAAAAAAAGTCACTCCAAGGGCCGGTCTTTATGCAGATTAATTAAGTTTTAGAAAAAATATATATTTTATCATGTATTAGATATGTATTTTAAGTAGTCATGTTAGTGTGGTTTGTTAACTTATTTTTAATGTTGTTTTAGCTCTTCGAGGGTTGTAATATTAGAAGAATATTTATAAATGACACCGTGCCAGATGTTCTAACATTTTTTTTTCATTTAAACACAAATATTTTATTATTGTATTTAAAGCCATTCCAACTATACAAATGTCTGCAATTTGATAAAAATATTAAACAATGAAATGTTGTCAATCTATACGCATTCTATGTTTAGTAAATGTCTAAATAAATATTGTTTATGTATAATAAATGTTTTATTCTATTAAAAATTCACGTAAAAGTAAACAAGTCCTAATAGACGAGTAGTTTTATTTATAACTCCTCGTCTAATAGGTAACTATTTCATTTTAAACAATAATTATGACGTCATTATTTAAAATGTCCCACGCCCCTAAAATACGATTTTTGATGTCCGGGTATCTCGTGTTTTTTTTGTGAAAGATGGATTTGTACCAAATATTATATAAGTAGCAGGTAGCCGGGTTCATGTGCTCTGACTGTAGATAAGTTAAAAAAAGGTGTGTGTGCGATTCACACACGATAGAAGTGAAACTTCAGTAAATCGACAAAAGAATGAGATAAATATATTATATAATCCTACACATTTTTGTATTTGTGACTTATATCGCCTTTGTGGTCTAGCGGTCCGGGTGTTGGACTTGACTGCATGAGGTCCCGGGTTCGTATCCCGGGTCGGTCAACAAAAAGAAAATTGGATTTTTCTAATTTTATAATAAAAAAAATGTTGGTCGGGATTGGAATTGTGCCCGGTTGGCGATAGGCTTGCCACATTATGGGACTTAGTATCTTCGGCTAGTTGTGGGTGCCTTGGTTGTACCTCTGCCTACCTCTTCGGGGATATGGGCGTGAATATACTTTTTGTGACTTATACCTGTCGTATTTTCCGTTGCATCCGGTTTGAAATCACAACGATTCTAAGGAAGTTTCACTTCAAAAATACCTTAATCATGTTGCACATTTTTTAACCTTTGACACCAGTCAGCAATTGGATAAACTTAAGAATCGGCGATTGGACTTGGAGAAAAATGTGCGCAGTATGCAGTGGCTCATGGCTCATCATAAATGACGTTGAAGATGTGAAGAAGAGTAGGAATGCGTACTTTAGGTTGCCAAACCTAAACACGAGCAGATTCAACCGGTATGAGTATGAGAAGCTAGGTAATTATTTTCCTAATTCCGCGGAGATCTTTTAATGTTGAGGCGGGAAATCTCTTAAATAACTCTATATGGGAGAAACCAGACAGAGTCCATAAATAGTAAGTCCACGTAAACCATACCACGAATAGAGTCCGAGCATGGGAAAGAATCACTTCTCATCGTGTCTACCCTATCCCCCAGACTTGAACAATAGGTTTTTCGTAACTATTTCTTGGTGGTTACGTTACGACGTTGGATCTCTACCCGGGCAAGCCGCTGCAGATCACTCTACCACCACTAGTACTGTTGGTAGACACTATTAACCTCTACTCGGCCTTTAAGTTACCAGGAATGATGGCAGATTGTTTTTTTTTACACACAATATCTGGACTAACTTGGGGAATACTCTGTATGTATCCCGACATCGAATTACGCCATATCTACTGAACCGATCGACGATCGTAACGAATTTTGGCAATTGGATACTCATGATCCAAGTTTTTATTCCTTTTACTAAAGGGGTTCCCGTGGGTAAAGGGATAGAAGCTTGTATGGAGCATTCCGCAATTTTTAAGGTAGAAATTTAAAATTTGGTGTATAATTTTTTGTACATGTAAAATGAACAGTATGTGTAAAATTGGTATGTGGACTATTTGTTACTAAAGAACAAAATCCCTTAAAATGGAGTGGAAAATTTGCAAAGACTTAGGATGGAAAATTGTATGGCACTTTCCGCCATTTTCAATTTGGAAAGCTGCCAAGTAGTTAATAGGGTCTTTGTTACAAGAAATAATAAAATAATTTAAATAAATCTATACCTATTAATAAATTAAATCTAATCAGTATTTGAGAAAAAAATGAACATTGAAAGATAATAAATGTCAACCACGCATCCCTATAGATGGCGCTACTAGGTTTTGGAAACATTTTTAAATTTATTGCGCTGTCAGATGTACCCTCACCCAAGCCTTCAATTGGGTTTTTGAAAAAACATTTTTTGTGATAAATGGAAAGATTATATCGAGGGGTAACGGGCTATTTGGTTTAAGCGACATTTTTGCAACTTTACAGGAGAGCCTTTTAAAGTTTGAAATTTCGAAATAAAATTCATAACAAAAAAACTTCTGCAGTTATTTAAACGGGGTAAACTGCATTAAAATTTAATTAAAAATATCTAGTTGTTGATGCTAATACCAAATAAAGCGGACCTTTATTTACAAAGATAAATGTCGCTTAATACAACGTGCCCTTTTTTAGAGACAGGAAAAACGATTTAAGTGACTTCATAACTACAACTGGCTACAGGGAAAAAAAATTAAGCGACTACGCATTCTATTTACGGAGTAAGCCAAAAGGTATGAAGTAACGAAACCCAAAATTAGTAGAAGCAAGCTATTTATCTTAACTACCAATTTAGATTAAAATGACTGTCAGGGTGATTTACTTATGTGACTTATAACATTGAAATTATAACGTTTAATGTTTATGGTTTATTTACATCTAAGACTATCAATGGCTGATAAAACAACCAGGATATATTGCAAACACCGAAAATTTCAGGTGCTTACATTAATTAAATGAATAAATAAACACAACATAATAATCAATCAAAGTATTTATTTAGAGTAATTATTATTATATAACAGTCTCATCAATTATATTAATTTAGTTTTCAGTCTTAATCAGCAAAATGTACCTAACATTAGTATTTTGTATGATAATTAAGTAAAATCAGTCTCAATGTAAGAACATCAACTATAACTATTTATTAGCTATTCATTCAGTAGGTAATTACTTGAGATCGGTTTTTATAATAAAACTATATAAAAGTATAATTTTGTTAATCTTAATCAAAAATCGTAAAATCCTATTAATATTATAAATGCGAAAGTTTGTAAGTATGGATGTATGGATGTTTGTTACTCTTTCACGCTCGAATGGCTGAACGGATTTGTCTGAAATTTGGAAGACAGATAGATTGTAACCTGGATTAACATATAGGCTATTTTTAATCCCGATCGCACACCGGGTTTCTGTGAAAACGCGGGCGAAGCCGCAGGTAGCAGCTAGTAAAAAATATAAAATCAACAAAGAAAACTTAATTATAAAACACAACTGATGCTGATAATAATCATAAGTAATTAAAAGTAACGTGGGTATTCAGTTATCATTTTCTTCGACTATGTCCTCTATATCAGTATCTAGTAAAACTTCTTTGGTATTACTTTGTTGGAGATTAAATATTCTTTATGAAATATCTTGGGTATAATCCCAGTGTCGCACAATTTCTTTAAGTCCATGTATTTGGCTTTGGTAATCGGTAAACTTGAAATATATCTACGATTGATAGCTCTAGGTCTCGCAATCTTTTGTATGATCTCTTCCAGTGCTTCATCTTTCATGGAATATTTAACTTTCATCTGGTTTAGGTGAGATTTCTTAAATGTTGTTGTTCGGATTTTACTAGTTTTACCTACAAGGTTGCCCTTAAAATATTTGTCAGACATATCATCAAAATCTAAAAAATCCTCGTGAGTAAGATTTTCAACAATATAAGGTGTCGGTTCTTTTCTCGCTAGCTCACATATTGTAGCCCACTGCGAAGGAGCTCATACAGTAATATTGAGCATTAACATATTGAGCGCCCTTTATTCTAGATTCCTTTCGTACCTTTTTTTTATTTGTTATTTTCTTTTTTACTCCTGCTTCTCCTACTTTTCCATCTCTTATGATTTTTTTGTTTTTCTTTCTTGATCCTTCATCATCACCTTCATCTGTTCCTTTCCAGGACGTTGAGTCCCAGGTAAAATCTTCATCATCGCTTATAAAGTCAACGTAGCTTTTTTTTATTAAAACCCGCTTGTGTTTCTTTCGTATTGGGTGATCATCCGTAGTCGGTTTTGGTTGACTATTATCATCAGCTTTATCGTCTTCTAACGATTTTCTCAACAAATCCATATCTTTTTCTGGTATGATATCAATTATAGTTGGTTGAAGGCTAGCGTTGCTTACAGTTCTTTCTATTTCTGTTACTTTAAATTTGTCTATTTCTTCTGAATACTGAAATAAAATTTAAAGTAAAAGTTATTATTTTGATAAAACTTTACAGTAACGTATTAAATTTATAAATCAAAATAACACGTAAGAATATAAAGTAAATAAAAAAATCGCTTCTCTTTTCACTTCAATTATAACTTCGTTAATAATTGCATCACGTTCTTTCATAACAGATATATTTTCATCCGTCATTTCAGTCTGAAATAGTAAGAAAATACAATTCTTAATTATTAGTGTATGTACGTAATACCTAAATGTATTGATAATCATAATAATTGTGATATATATATTAGAGTATAGATACATAGGCAGTACATTATTATTATGGATACTGGTGTGAGAGTCGGGTTTACTCTCTCACCCGCTGAAGGCCGACGAAGGCGAGGTGGTGACGTCCCAGTGTAACCGGACGTCACCCTAACGAGATAGTGGTGTCCACGGGCAGGTGCTGGGGTGGGTCCAGACGTAATCTCTAGTTCCTGGACCCTCCCAACTAAGGCGAGGAGTAGGTACACCGTAGATGGGTAGGTGCTTTTTAGTCGGTGGGAGTCCGGCACACTGGCCTCTTGAACGCACTGGGGCTTATGGTCCATTACGGATTTTAACACCGAAAAAAAAAGTATATAATGGATATACCAACCTCATTTACAGTAATCGCATAAGAGTTTGGATCAACTCGGTCATCAAACAAGATTTCTGGTTGTAGATCTGTATTGCCCGAATTCATCATACTTAAATCTTTGACTTGTTAATGATAAGAAGTACTTCCTAATAATGTTACGGTAGATTTCTCGCTTTCATCAATTACTGAAGATGCCTCATCATTGTTCGAAATTCGTTTGATTTTGTGTTTGTAGATTTTCTGTCTTTCTGTCTACATATTTTTCTGAAATATTTAAAATATTTGTAACTGAAGACTGAAACTGAAGTCGAAATAGTCAAATAATATATATTTTTTCAATAATTAAAGCTAAAATACCTAGAAAACATCAAAACGTACTTAATAAGTAAATATAGCGAGAAGAGGCCCGTGCCCAGCAGTAGGACAGTTTAATATTGTATAATAATATTATGATTATAATAATTTTATTATACATAATCAATAAATAGTGCATATCTTAAAATATGATATTTATAGATTAGATAGTTAAAAAAGTTATTTGTACGTTACATTTAGCTACTTGTATATAAATAAACGCAGTTTAGGTACTATAATAAAAATAATAATTGAAATAACTACGTCCAAAGATACGTTATGGGTATTTTATTTACAATCTTGATTTAATGACCTATAATTATTATCCATAACATCATAAATAAAGACAGATAAACTGTTATAATAATTATTGTTATCACTCTCTTAAAATAACAAATTAAGTATCAACTCAACAGAAGAAGTAACATAATCCAAGTAAAAGTAATAAATACAAATTAGTTAACATTTTATTTTCATCTCAGTTGAAAATTATACGTAAATAATGAAATTAAAGTACTTACGATTCAATTTCGATGAGCGTTTTACGTAAACACTGGCGGTGTGCGCGCGTCACATCTGTCTTCGGCACATTCTGGACTGTGACTGAAGCGCCCGCGTACGATATTTCAGTTGAATGATTACGATTTTTAACACCCGGGCGAGGAAATAAATATGGTATCATATGACATGATTGAAATGTACCATATTTAAATTTTGTGATTGAAATACCGACTTGTATTTTTATGAATACAGGCAAAATGTTTCAATATACATCATTAATTTTATCGTCTGTATTAAATGACATGCATTTTAAAAAAAAGTAGGACTAAAATGGTTTAACGACTAAACAAAATATCTGAACAAAAACGAGTATTTGATTCAAGTAGCACCCGGCGTGGAAAATAGATGCAGCTAAAAGAGTTTAAGCGACGACCCATATCGTATTGGGGTGACGGACAAATGGTTTAAGCGACATCACACCTTGTGATTAGGGAAGTCAAAATGATTCAAGTTACTTCTTGATAAAATTTAGAAACAGGAAAAACGCTTTAACTCTTATTCACTTATTGATGAGAGATAGGGTGACTGGTTTATGTCTCGGTTATTAATATGATAGTATGATTCAAGTACATGATTTAATAAAAAATAAAAAATCCACGTCGTTTAATACACTGCCACTTTGGAAACGACATGAAAATAGTATTGTTTGAAACGCCAAAAAAGTGCTCCGATTTTAATGAAACCGGCATCATTCGACGGAGAAAAATTCGCTGATTCCAAATATGTATATAACTCAATATCACCCAAAATGTCGCTTAAACCAAATAGCCCGTAACCCCTCGATTATATTAGTTTTATAACAAAACTATTTTTTTATTTTTTTTGCAATAATTCAACAGTTATTTCAAAATAATAATTTATTTTTGAATCCAGTACCGAAGACACGCCGACAACTAACGAACAAACCCGAGCGCGTGTGACGTCATAATGTTAGTTTTACCATAGATTTAAAGTAGTTAAATAAATCAAAACAAAACACCTCTCTTAATAATATTATCGCGATGGTCCCAAGCGCTTTCGACTCGCTTGCGAACTCAAAATATAAGCAAGATGACCGCTTAAGGACTCTATCAGACTTATTTATGCAACTTAAAAAAAGACGGTTATGGTGTTTTCTAGGTGGGGTTTCAAAATAAACACCAATAATGATATAAATGTCGTGTTTTATTTATTAATCCTTAATAAATGAAAAATAATGTGTGAACTTTGTAACTGTAAAAATAAATAAAAAATCAACCAATTATGCGTGGTACGCCATTAAACAGCCACTGGTGTATTGCCAACATCGACTTTGTTTAAAGCCAGTTTTTACAGGAAAATGGTGATGTTCTAGTATTTGATGTATCATCTGTGTTTCTGTATTGTTGAATTATATTATTAAACCACCACAAGGGAAATAAAGTGAGATGAAACCACCTAGAAAAGTCAAAAATTATAGCAAAAGTCGACAATAATTAATAAACATAACTTTATTCCTTATGTCAAACAGGCAAAGAAACATCACTACACGAAACGAAAAAAATATTGCAATCATATTTTGCTGTTTGTACACAGCCTTAATTTGAACAATTTTAGTTCCGTCCGTGGATAGTAATCTATCCAAACCTAAACACCTGAGGAATACAATGACATTTTTATGGAATCTTCCGTGAATATTGTATATTTCTGTTTTCACAGTGTATTATTATGTTTATGACAACCTATCAATTCATATTTCACTGAAAAACTACGTAGAAGTAACTAAAATTGGGTCAATAACAACAATGGCCGCTCCTACGTAATTTTTTTCGAAACAGCTATACTTTGAAATCAAAATATGACTTGATTTTATTCTCAAACCTGAGATATGAATACTTAATTATAAAGCACATATCATCTAGTTTATTTGAATGTATAATAATCTATGAACCAGTGAATAAGACTAAAGTACTTACGACAAAATCGCTGGCCCTTCAAAAACACTTGACCAAGGCGTGAGTGGTCTGAATATAAAAGTTTGTTTTTATTTGTCGAGTCTTCTTACACTGCCATCTCATGATTATTTGGTAAAGCAGTTCGTCATTTATTGACTCCACAACTCAAACACGCAAAACGTAATGTATATTATCGATAGATGACGGTTTTATAAAATTTGTAGCTAATGATACTAAAGTATCGTTGGACGTACAACTACCTTTTTTTTTGGATAGTAAAGTATCGGTGGATGTGTGAGTGGTTAAGTGAAGTTCAGTAAATAATTTTTTTTTTGACTTTTCATTAATAGTTAAAGTAACTGAATAAGTTTTACTCCGAACTCGGTGTTCTGGACATACCCGTCCTTTTACAATACAAATATTATTTTTACGACTTAGTTGAACATAACCTATAGCTTTGTCGCCGTAACTCTCACGCGATGCTCTACAATTTATGAAATAAATAATTATATTTAATGTAATGGAGAATAAATGCTTAAATATTTTCATTTATTGTATTATTTTTAACAGACTTACCTTGATGCCTTGGCACCTCGAACTTCAGCAGAATTAAACCGAACGTCATTTTTTAAAAAATCGGTAATCATAAATATATCAACATCAGGAATATTATCAGACTTTGCCTTAATAAATCCTTTATCACACATAGCTAATCGGAACCAACTAACAACTCATATTTTAACAATAAATTTTCAATATTATTGTCTAGTCACGCGTAATAGCCGTAAACGCTGTACTATTAAATGAAATTGCTATAACATTATGACGTCACAACTACAGTGACCAATCATGGCGCGTTTCTAGTCACGTGATTTTTATTTAAATTTCATCAATGAAGTCTTTTGCATTAAATATCAATATTATTGATAATAAAGTTTTAACATACATAAAAAAAAAACAATTTTTTTTTCAAAAACCCAATTGATGCTCAGATGCTGCAAATTACGTAATGGGGCGAAACTTTGTCTCACACTACTTGGACTGCACATATACCTAATAAGCGCCACCGTCTTCACAAGCCTTAAAAATGGTGTTTTTCATGGTCTTGGAAGGCAAACAAGCAGACACATTTCCTGATGGTAAGAAATTCACACCGCCCAGGAACACCAAAGGTAGTAATGTTGCGTTGCCAACCTTACCAACCTCGAGCAAAAGTAAGTTTATCGGCTACTTTGTCCTCTCCGAACCGGAACGAATCAACGGCAAGCTCTGACGTTATGGCAGCTAAACATGGAAAAACCATGCATTTTCCATGGTCAGTTGAACCTATGCAAGGACAATCGCGTGTGATCAATGCCCAGAAACTTTACATTCTATCCCCGAATGGGAAGACAAAATATCGTCTACGGTTTTTTTTTGAATGACTAATTTGTTGCTAATCTTACGATTTTTTACAAATTCACCGAACTTTGTGGGCCGAGCAGAGTGCTCAGCCCGAGACATCATTATTTAGATGGATTGGGCTGTTACCTACAACGAGTATTTGTGGCTCGGCAAGAGAGGTCTTCGTCGCCGAGACCGGCGGCGACGGTGTAGTGTTATGTTAGTGATGTGAAATTGTTGTGTTCCGGTTTGGAGTTGGGAGAATAGCGTTTGCCGCAGTTATTGGGTCCAGGGGATTCGATAACACGTGGCGAGGTCTTCTATGATTCTTCTACGTTTGCGACCGGTGTGTAGTCACACGCGGATGCTATCATCGGGTTCGGGTGGGCAGCCGTTTTTTCAAAGTAACGCTCCGATTCGTCTACGGTAGTGTATTAAGATGGCATTATGTTGCTAGAGCTTGTCTGCTTCTGCAATCTGTTCTGTAGTAAGGCAGTTTTATCCCGAAATAGACGCGTGCGAAGCCGCGGGTAAAAGCTAGTCGTAAACATAAACCACTAAAACTATGTTATAAATGAAATATTCCATGTGCTTCTTATATTTATTTAATTATAAAGAACTCTACGAATTTAATGTAAATTACCATTCGAAACAAACCAAAATACCATAATATAATTTGTCAAAAATTTAGAATTAATGTCACTGAAAAATGAAACTATTTGATCTATGTTAAATGCTAACAACGTTCATAATTATAGAAACAACGTAAATTATTTATCAATTCTTTATTTGTCAAAGTTAGAGATTGTTTTAGAATATATCATGAGTATATTGTTTGAGCTTGGTAACACAAAAACGAATTACGCATCGTGAGTTCTCTGCAAATGCTCAGCGTTTTGCCGCAACTCTGCACAAAATGTGATACGAGTGCTTGATGTGAAATATCTAAGTTCAATTCGGTATGTTTAAAAAAATAAGTGCTTACAGTCCCAGATCAACCACGAAGCAAATACAAAATGGTAACAGCCCCATTATTTTTAAATATTACCACCGATCAACCAACACTTAAGCAGTAGTTTTTTGGTAATTTATTTCGAGTTCTATAAAATAATTTTATTGAATTAAAATCTGCATCTGTTTGATCCGGAGCTGTGGTTATTCTATTCTATTCTTCTTTTCTTTTGGCTTTCCCGTTGGTACGGATTCTGCCAATATCATGTCAGTCATGGGAGTGACACATTAATATGTTATCCAGTAACATTAGGATGAGAACTATTTTTGAGTAATCTAAAACAGAACAGACACAACACATTGTTAATTCTAAGGGACACACAGTATTATTAGAATATGGTTAATAATATATATTACATTATGCATATATATTTAAAAGCTATTAGTTATTTATAAAAAAAGTTTTAATGACATAGATCCTAGAGTTTAATTTTGTTAGTGGCAATAAAAGCTGCGAGGGTTTCAATGAAGGGGGAAAATACACAGGCAAGGAGAGATTGGAGATTAGTGGGGCGAGGTATATCTGGGGGTAGGATGTCATATAAAGGGACTGCTAATTTAGGGCAGGAGAAAAATATATGATCAAGTGTGCCTTCATCAAGACCACACTCACATATTGAATTATCTCTAATTCTTAATTTAGCTAGGAAGACTGGAGTACAAACGTGGCCTAAGCGGAGTCTACAAATCGTTGATGTTACTTGCTTGTTGCTGTTCCGGAAATGGTAAAACCATGGGAGCTGTGGTTATTGTTGTATATTATAAGATAAATATGGAGGGTTCTTCTAAATAAGATATTAAGTCAGTCTTGGTCTAACTGGAGTTTCATTCACAACATGGTGACAGTGGTGGGATCCACATATGATAAGATTGTTCGACTAAAAAATACATTGATTAGGTATGAAGAACTCTCTACTCATAAGTGGTTTGATCATTACTTGATCATACAGACATTATTTGATCTATCTAACACATAAATATAGTACCCGCAACTTTTTAAGCGAGTTCAAAAAAACGAGGAGGTTCGCAGTACGGCTGGTATATATTTTTTTATGTATGTATACCTATTTCTCCCAGGTTTCTGGACCGATTTACGTAATTTTTTTTTGTTTGATGACGAATAGCTACGAATTTGTCCCACAAAAATTTGATTCAGGTAGGCAAATTAGTTTTTATATTATGAACATTTTTTATCTATTTTCACCTATCCTGATGTTTATTTTTATTAAATTAAATCATCAGCAATAAATAAAAAGTGCTAAATAAAAATAACCATGTTAATAAAAACCGACTTCAAAACTGAAAAGTAAAAAATAGTAAAGATTTAATATTAAATTATACACTACCTACTATTTATATGTGTCTATTATTTATATTTGACTAATAGGTTTGAAGTTGGTGCCAAGCCTTAAACTAATAATTATATTTTAAGTATTAAATTGGCTTGGCATTGACTTCAAACCCATTAGTTAATGGCACATATAAATAATTAAAGTAATATATTATTAGTAATAAATCTTTATTATTTTTTACTTTTTAGTTTTGAAGACGGTTTTTATTAACATAGTTATTTTTATAAAGATATAAGAACCATTAGTGATATTGATAACAAATAAAATACATTGATGAACCACACTAAAAGTTAGTAATTAAACTCAATGGAATATAAAAAACATGTCACAGATAAGATTCTGAATTTATGTTCTGAATAAAAAAAATAATAGAATTAACTCTACATTTTGATAATGTAATAAGCTTTTTTAGCTCCTTTTTGATATCTTAAAACAATCTCTATCTTTAGCATATTAGATTTTCTTAATTCAGCAACAAATAGACCATGAAATACATGATAATCATTTGA
>NJDC01004379.1:0-37417 GCA_002245475.1 Calephelis virginiensis
AGGAAGTCCAAGAAACTCTCTGATGAAGCAACACAATCGCCTTCAGTTAGATTCATTCTGATAGATGGACTGTTTTTGAAGGGTGGTGAGTTTAGATGATTTGGTGCATGTTAGTCAAAAATGAACCAAACATATAAAAATTATTTAAATCTAAGAAAAAACAAACAATTTTAAAAGTACTTTATATTTATTTATTTATTGCCTCTGTGGTCTAGCGGTCCGGGATTTGAAATTGGATTTTTCCAATTTTCTAATAAAAAAAATGTTGGTCGGGATTGGAAATGTGCTCGGTTGGCGATAAGCTTGCCACCTATCACATTGTGGGACTTAGTGTCTTCGGCTAGTCGTGGGTGCCTTGGTTGTACCTATGCCTACCTCTTCGGGGATATGGGCGTGAAGATACTTTTACTTTACTTTATATTTACAATCGCAACTTTTAACGATTATTAAACTTCTTCGTCTTCGTCACAATAATGCCTCGCATGGATATGTTTTTATCAAATCCTAATCTTATTCCTAAATAAATAAATTTAAATATCCCATGAACAAATTACACAAATTGATCTAGCCCCAAAGTAAGCAAATTATATGCTAGTGTTATAAATATTAGATAACGATACTAATACATACTCGTAGAAATACTTGAAAAGATATTTGAATAAATTTAAAGGCACAACCATGACTAGTCCAAAATCCTAAGTCCCACAGTGTGTTTGGGGGCAAGTCTATAGACAATTAGGTATTCGGTATCATTTTCTATTGTTCAAATGTTAATAAAAGTAAAAACAATAACTCGTATTTTATTATTGCCGTCCGTTTGTTTTTGACCGACAAAACGAAAAGCCGAGACAACTTTTTTGGCCTGCGCATCCTAGGCCTTCTGATGAATTATCATCCAACATTTTTTACTGAAAAACAAAAGTATAAAGATAAATATAAAGTAGAAGTCTTCGAAGAAAATACAAATTTTCTATTTTTTTGGTTGCCGGACCTCAAGAAGTCATGTCCGACGCCGGAGCGCTAGACCACAGAGACGATTACAGGCGACTTTTTACAGGATTGATGTTATTTACAGTGGGAGACGATCTTGTCTGTAAGCTGGTAAGGTTGCAAATAACAACTAGTGAATTACGTATGTCCAATTTGTAACAATGACCAATTTAGTAATAGGCACTAATTAACTCTGTAGGTAAAAACCTAATTAGTTACTTCCTGGATAATTTGAAGTAATATGATATTACAGTAGCAGTGTACTCATTTATTAATTAATAATTATTAAGTTAAGGTCATGTTTCCTCGTATTGGTCTATGTTTAGAATAGACCATTTCTTTCTCTGCCTGCCAGCTCAAAAGAATTGAGCAAAAGTTAAATGGATCAATCTTAGCTTCATGAATAGCAACTGTCTGCCAGGCAGCTCGGGAGAGGCGAGCACAGGTTAATATAATTATGAATAGATCAGTAGCAATAAGACTACTAATCGTCTCTGTGGTCTAGCGGTCCAGGTGTTGGAGTTGACTTCATGAGGTCCCAGGTTTGATTCTCGGGTCCGGCAACAAAAAGAAAAATGCGGGTTTTCCAATTTTCTATTACAAAAAAGTTGGGATTGGATATGTGCCCGATTGGCGATAGACTGTCCATCTATCACATTGTGAGAATTAATGTCTTCGGCTAATCGCGGGTACCCTGGTTGTGCTTCTGCCTACCTCATCGGGGATATGGGCGTGAAGATACTTAGCAATAAAACTACTGGTGGTAGAGACTGCGCAGTAACTGTTCCGCGTAGGCATATAAATCTTACTAGCTTAGCGGGTAGACTTTCACATTAGGTCTAGCACCTAAAGGTAACGGTTTTCTACAACCGTGCTTGTCCGCTGTCTTATTACATAATAATGTAGAAATAATTGTTATTTTTATAAACCAAATGAACTGACTTAGGTAGGTAGGTATGTGGGATTATTGTGATGTAGACCAGAGGTTCCCAAACTTATTTCATGTAACGCCCACTTTGAAAATCAGTTGTTTTGTAGCCCCCCCCCCTCGTTTTTTTCTTGTCAATAACCTCAATAACATATTTGTTGCGCCTAGTTTAAAAAAAAAACATTTTTTTCCAGCAGCCTTGTGGGGCTTCCAGCGCCCACAAGGGGGCGTTATCGCCCACTTTGGGAAAGGCTGATGTAGACGAAGAAGGTTAATAATCGTTAAAAGTTACACTGGAAGTATAAAGTACCCAATAGATGGTATGTTTCTTCTCATGTTTAAAAACATTTTGGTTCTTTTTATTAAGAAGCAATAAAAGCTTGAATTTAATAGATTTTTTTAATTTTAGTTTTGACTTTTTAGTATTTATTTGTTAACCTATAAGACAAATACAGTACACCCCCCCAGGGCTCCATTGTAGGAGGAAACGGGCTTCAGTACAACAGGGTTGGTCCTGATATCCGGAGGACTGACGTTAGCTATATGACATGTTCACTCACCCTCACACCACTGATCTCTCGTCACGTGCTCACCTTCCATGTATCTAATCTATCTAATTAAAGACAAAATCTGCAATTATAGCAAACGGAACGAACGATTTTTTTTCTTAATGATAGGGTCACATATTGACACGTACCAAATCATATAAACTCACAACTCGTCAAAAACGATACATCTTTCAGAACGAATCAAACTCGAGGTAAATGTGTCGCTTAATCACTGATCTTCTACAACTACCTTCTGAACCATCATCAGACCCTGGTTACCATATAGAACTAAAGTACTCGTCAAGACGAATCAAACGAGCCCAACTTGTAAGAAGCGAGAACTGGTTAAAATAAAGGTAGACACACAAGATCTCTGTGGTAGAGTGCTGTGTAGCATCTTGCCTATGTAGGGATCCACCTGCACCACCTTACCTATTCCTGCAGCAGTAATGGCCTCCGGCTTCCGGCCCGGGGTTTAGGGTAGACTTGCTTAATAAGTTTAACATCCCGTAGGACGGGGACGCACCTGTATCATCTATGGTGTTAATAGGCCACGGTTATCTCTTACCATCAGGATAGCCACTCACATAAGAAAAACATTTTAAAGCCTTTAAACCAGTTGTGCCCAAACGGTCGATCGCGATCGACAGGTCGATCACGAGAGGTTCTACGGTCGATCTTAGAGGTTAAGCCAGTTAGTACCTACAAGATTTTATTTTCGAATTTCGAATATTTTTTAACTACTAGTTTGTGTATAAATAGTAAGAAACTATGTGAAACTGCTAATAATTACTTATGACTACAACATTAACCCTACCCTGGTTACCTTGATTGTGCCTCTGCCTACCCCTTCGTGGATATGGGCGTGAAGATACTTTAAAATATAAATACGTGTTATTATTACTAACAGATAATAAAAAAATTACATAAAAATAATCTGTCGATCTTAAACCCTTAACTTTTTCTCAAGTCAATCTTCACAGCATATAGGCACCACTGCAGTTTAAACTATCTATGTATGTACTCAGTACTCATATTTAATTGAGTATTGTATTAGTACAGAACAGGCCATGATTTTGAACGAATTTTTGACCAAATACGCTAGAAATACCATTGAGCAACCATAATTTTCACCAGATATGGCTTTAGCCGACTTCTTTCTTTTTTCTAAACTCAAATTACCACTTCGTGGCACCCGTTTTCAATCGGTAGAAAACATAAAAGAGAATTCGCGGCGAGAACTGACCTCAATGCCGGAAACAGAGTTTAAAAAATGTTTTTATAATTGGATTATTTTATTTGGTAAGTGTATCGTTTTGAAAAAAGCATACTGTGAAGATGATAAAATAAATTTAAATGAATAACAAACAACTTGTGTATTATTTATATTTTCCTGGTACTTTCTTGACAATGTATTACATATATTATTTAGTTAACAACTGCAAATTAGTTTACAACTTAAGGTTTAGCTATAATCCATAGATAAACACAGCTCTTTACGATTATGAAATGTGCATAATGGTGATATAGTATATATGCGCAAGTTTACACAGTTAAGTGGAACCAGAGAAGAGCAAACACTGATAACGCTAATAAAATAAATCGTAATATAGTAGCATTTTAATACCTGAGTTAATCATAAGAGAACTCTGCAATATTTTCATTTAAGGCTTCGGCCAAACCTACGTGATCAAAGCAAAACGGAGCGTCTACCGTGCGAGGACAAGTGCCATAGTGTATAAGGTGCCTTGCACACTTACGCGACCGTGTATCTGAATCGGCAATACTGCAACAGCAACGCGGGATGCACGCAGCTTATGGTCAGACGTGTGTGTATAGATAAATAAATAATAATAAATAAATATCTCCGGACAAATTACACAAATTGAATCTAACCCCAAAGTAAGCAAATTATTTGCTTGTGTTATGGGTGTTAGTCAACGACATTAACACATAGAAATACTTAAATAGATATCTGAATAAATTTAATAAACGCCCAGACCCGGAAATGCCGACATCTAAATATATTTAGACAAATAATACTGAATATTTTTCATAAGAATTCCAAAGCTTTGATAATAAATGTTATTTAATAACAATATAAAATTACTAGTTTTTTTATTAAATTGACCACTTTGTTGCTAAAGACGAAAGTTTTATAACTTTTATAACTTCGCTGATCATCCACGAGGACTATAAATACATTTACCTGTATACCAATTGTTAAAAACGTATTAGGTACTCATTATACCTAATGTGTGTTTTCATGTTGATATTTGCGAAATACCTAAGTTCTAAATATGTTACATATTAATAACACCATGCAAGATTATTTCACGCAAACAATAAATGAATTGAACGGATGCCCTATGTTCTAAAAAAACTGTTATTTATATAAACTTTGAACGTAAGAAAAAACGTAAATTGTACACTCGTGTTATATTCGTTAAATAATTGGTCTAACCTCAAAATGAAATAAAAAAATTAAACGTCTGTTCCCGTCGAGAACCGAACCGGAATCTTGAGGATGGTCGAAGGAGTTGGGCGTATATCTTAACCCCATGTGAAACGAGGCGGTCAGGTTTAATTCTTTCGCCTACTGTATATAATGAAATATATATTTAGAAAAAAATACAAAATATATTTTTTTAAATATACAAAGTTATTAGCAGAAAGGAATACGAAAATTGTGAAATGAAATAATAGTAAAAACCTTGACATTAAGTACTTTTCATAATAGTCCAAAACAACAGAAATCATAAAACAACGAAATCAAATAAGTAACGAAACACTTTTCAATTTACAAATGTTATTCGGTGATGTTAAGATTCTCTGAAACCGGCATACAAAAAGAGTGATAAATGTGGAAGAAGCCTAAAGAAGAAGCTAATGTTTGTAGCAGTTATGACTCGATACTCTCTGTCTTCCTCGCAAGGGACAGGACGTGAATATATGTTTGTTATAAATTAATTTTAAGTTGTTAAATAAAATATATTTAACAACTTAAAATTATATATATTATTATATATATAAAATATATTTGACTTTTACCTGATTGACAGTGGCCATACCAAAATATAAAACAGAATAGTTACATTGTAATTTCAGAAAATTAAACTTTTTAAGTAAATTATAGTGAATAAGTTTTTCAAATAAATAAATCAATTACAAGAAGGTCAAGATAAAACAAATTATATGCTTGTGTTGGGGGGTCAGATACCCCCCTCTGCCGAGCCTGGCTACGACCATGATGTAAGGTAATAACATGAATTCGAAATCGTTAAAAAAACACTGGAATTTTTAGTATCATTCAAATTATGATTTGTAGTTTTTTCGCCGCTATTGAATACGAACGAAGTGTATGGAAAGGATAGAGTAATCGATGGCATTGCACGCTGCGGTAGAAATTTGTATCAAAAGGGGTTAGTGAAATTTGATAATCAAAGGTTGAAAATGGGTCATTATTTTTGTTGTATTATAATCTTAAAAAATCAGAGTGTGTAAATTATAGTGTAGACAGTCAGAGTAAATTTTATGTTTTTCGTAAAGCAACCTGAAAAATAGACCAAAGAATCAAACGGGTGGCTGTTGTTAGAAGGTAAAAGTAGAGTTTTGGCGCCATCTTAAATAAAGATGTTCGTAATTTTTTCATGGTTATTGAATTTCGTGTTTTTGAAACCGTGAAACCCGTCTTTTTTTATTATATTTCACATTGTACCTAATTTAAGATTGTGTCTAACATCACTTACTTTTACTTTTCTTTCTTTCTTTAGGTATTGGCCTTCACGTTAGTATTTTGCCATTAGTCTAGTAGAAATTTGCATCAAATTTTAATTCATTTTAGTCATCAGTCATAAGTCGTCAGTAAGTCATGTCTGGGTCTTGAGTAAAACGGTGGCTTTAATACTCAAGCTCGTCTATTGAGATTTGGCGGCAGTGAGGAAATACACGATACACTAATTTCTTCATGATTACTTCATTTGTGCACTTTCACTGAACAAAATTAATCTAATTCCCTCCTAAAATAACTAGTTATTGAATTTCGTTTTTATATTGAGTGAAATCAATATAAACACGAAATTCAATAACTATGAAAAAATTACTAGGTACCATCTTTATTCACGATGGCGCCAAAACTCAGTCCCCCTCGTTAAGTAAAATGTTTTAAAATAAGTTTTATTGCGCCATCTCTTATGAAATGCAAAAACTACTTATCTTATACTCAAAAATACATCACAGCATGACGACGAAGTTTGTTTGTTCGTTACAAGATGGCGGTGGCATATACAGAAAAAAAAACTTAAAATGCGGTTTCAAAAATCATTTTAGTTGTAGATAATATATTAATAATGACATAACCAAAATTTATGTTATTTATTTACATATTCAAGTTTAATTGACTTTTACTGTACTATTAGTATCGAAACTGGTGCTTATCTCTAACACTTATTAGCCTCAAAAGGATATTCTGCTGTTATACATATTGCGATGAAAAACATTTATAAATTTAATACCTACTCATATACATTTTTGACGTAAAACTTTGCAAGCAACGCTAAGCGATTTTTGATAGGGGCTTAAGTTATAAATTCAGGTTGAATACGGTAAAGCTAGCATGAGCGAGGTCCGCGCTTCTGTGCAGAATAGACCATCTGCGTTCCTGCCAGGCAGCTCGTAAAAGGCGAGCATAGGCCTACCGTCACTAACACCGTGACATCCGACTAGGTGGTAGAGTTTCGCAGCGACTCATCCAGATTGGTACCACCGCCTTTCCTATTCCTGCCGCCATAACGTCCTGACGTGTTCCGGTTTGGAGGGTAAAGTAGCCGGTAAACTTATTTTTGCTCGAGGCCTAAAATCCCGGCCTCAGATTGGCAACGCACCATTACCATCTTTGATGTCTCTAGGCGGCGTGAATTTCTTACCGTCAGGAAATCCGTCTGCTTCCAATATCATAAAAAAATACTACCAATATCATAAATAAGCGAACATGTGCCAGGTCAAATATATTTGTACGTAGACTCAGCAATGTTACTTAGTAGGTATCATTAACAAAAAAACCTTGAAGCATGGGATTTTTTAAATTATTTTTAATATTCTTCTACGTACTCAGAAATACATATATAATAATTTATTTTAAAATTTGTAAATTTAAAAGACAAAAATTTTAACTTTATTTTTTTGTGTATTTACTCGTAATATTAGATACTTTTTAAGTATTTGGTCCACAAAAAAGAGCTATTTATTCTATCGTGTCAATTCTATCCTTATTATTTTTTCTGAAATGTATACGACGTACTTACAAAACATATGTGACAGAAGGATAAATAAGGTAAAATAAAAACCTAAACAGAACTAAGTGGTTATGCCAGATAAAGGAAAAAGAAAGCGCCGTGCTTACCTGGAGTTGTAAGAAAAAGCGGAGAAGCGATGGAGACTACCTACTTCAAGAATTTGCCATGTACCTAGCTCGTAAGAGCTAGCCTCAACTCAACCTAATAGGTTAAAATATGTCATTACCTATAACAACACTTTTGGTAGAGTAGGTACTGTTCAGTGACTTACTTGGCTAGGGAATTCCTGTCGCTATAATGTTACTACGATGTTCCGGCCCTGATACTGTCACGGGTAGCCAGCAGACGTGCGCAATAGACCTGACATTCCAGCCATAGGAGAGCGATGCACCTGTAACATCTGTGGTGTCTATAGCCCACGGATGTTTCTAACCATCAGGAGACCAGGATGCTGTTCGATGACATCTCAAATAAAAAAATGTCTTGAAAAATCTCTAAAATGTGTTATCTAAAACACAGGTACTAAATTACGTAGGTACTAAGTGGTTGACCTTTCACGATCTGTTTGGAAGAGAAAGATGCAAAGATTTGTGAACAGCACAGGTCACAGCTTTAGATAAAAGGATAGAAAGGGATATTTCCTGCTTATTTTATTGAGTAGGGATGTGATGACCTCATTACCTGTTAGAGGAATTATTAGTCATTACTTGATGGTAGCACTGATACGACTAGCCCAAATTGATAGCCCTGTAAAATCATCGCCTGTGTGGTCTAGTGGTCGGGTGTTGGACTTAACTGAGACCTGAGACCAACAAAATAAAGATGTGTTTTTCAATTGTCTAATAAAACCAATGTTGCCCGGGATTACATAAGTGCCCGTTGGACGATAGGTTTTTCAAATATCACATTGTGGGACTAAGTATTTCCGCTAGTCGTGGGTACACTAGCTGTACCTATGTCTTCGGGAACAAAGTCAGAGCTTGCCGTTATCATGTTTCAGTAGAGTATATGGTAAACTTAATTACGCAAATTTAAGATTGAAGCCGCAGACTGGCAGCGCACCATTCACGGCTTTGACAGTTATGGTATAAAATTTATTTTTTACAGTCCAGGAATACGTCAATTATGATTTATCTTAATTATCACAAAGTCCAGGTCTCCAACGTAGAAAAGACCATCTCCCACCCTGCTTGACAGATATTAAGAAACGAGATTAGTAGACAGACATAGGATAAATGAGTCGTTACCAATAAGACCATTGCAGGTGGAGTGATTGTTTGCCTGGGTAGGGATTTACCTAACCTATCCCTGCACCCATAATGACTATATTTAATACTAAAATATTCTGGTCTGCACCCCTAAAAACTACAAAGTTACACCTATCTCCAACCATGAAAACTAGCTGATCCGGCAAACGTTGTTTTGCCATATAACTAATTAAATGACGATTGATCAGTTATCGACCTGGGATAAAAAATGATTAAATTACTAAAATGACTATCAAAAAATAGGGGTTGGTGATAAAAGGGTGAAATTTTAGGGTTGCATGTACATTTATATGCTGTATCATAAAAATAAAAACAAAAAAAATTGTCTGATAGTTACAAAAAAAAAATTTAGGGGTGGACCACCCTTAACATTTAGGGGGATGAAAAATATATGTTGGCCGATTCTCAGACCAAATCAATATGCTCACAAAATTTCGTCAGAATCGTTCAAGCCGTTTCGGAGGAGTTCAAGTTCGAACCCCGTGACACGAGAATTTTATATATTAGATATAAGTGGAGTGATATATCGTGTTTCATCAAAATTGCTTGAAGAAGCAGAAATATGTATCTACAAGTGAAGTAAAAGCTTTTCAAATTGCTAGCGGAAAAAGTCACGGATCTCTGATAGAATAGAAATAGGTATGTTTTTATTTTGACTACATACTAGAATACTAGACATACATACGCTTCTGAATCCTAGTTTTTTTATTCTTGTCTGTTTGTCATTGTACACGGTAAACTAGACCAACTTTAACTAAGTTTTCATTTATTTACACGTTTTTAAAGTCGAAAATGTGCCAATTCGTTAAAAGCTATATTTTATTAAAAGTTTAGTTAAAGTGCAGATGTCTTTGACCGTGGTCTAGTAGCCCGCTATAAGACTTCACTTCATCACGTATCAGGTTCGGGGACGGCATCGATTAACAAATAGAACTTTGCTGGTGATAGTTTTGCCACCTACCACATTATATAAATTAGTGGCTAGTCGTGGTTGCTTTACGGCCTTCCGTTTCTGGCATACCAGCTTGAGGATATTTTAAAGTACCTACTTAAAAAGTATAAACCAATAACTATTTCAAAAAAGTATAAACCAATAAATGCTTTAAAAAAAATATAAACCAATACCTAAGTAATTGAAAATAAGTAGTAATTAATACCGCACTGCCGAAGCCGCAGGGTGAGGTTACTAAACTGTAAGGATTGTTTATTTTTGTGAAAGAAAACCTTAAGTAATATTTCTTTATTGTAAGTAGGTACGGTACATAACCCGGCTGTAGACATATTAAATTAACACAATGATCGCGTTGGCGCCAAAGAGCTGAAAATACTTTGGACGCTGAAAAGATTATTCCTTTTTTCCTTTCTTTACGTTTTGGCCTTCACGTTAGTATTTAGCCATTAGTCAAGTAGAAATTTGCATCAAATTTTAAATCAATTTCAATTAATTTTAATTAGTCATCAGTCGTAAGTCGTCAGTAAGTCATGTCAGGCTCTTGGGTAAAGCGGTGGCCTTTTTACGCAAGCTCATGTAACGAGATTTGGCGGCAACGAGAAAATATACGATACGTTAATTTCTTTATGATTATTTCATTTGTGCACTTTCACTGAACAAAATTGTACAAAATGCCACCAAAATTGACCAATTTCACTCAAAAAAACTTCGACCATCTTTTCTCTCGATGGCGCCAAAACTCCAAAAGATTATTCAATACTCATTAAATGGAGTATGAAAAACATTTTGTTTTGAATTTCGAACAAAACAGGCCACGAATATTATCTGAACTGCCAAGTACCGATTAAAAGTTTAAAAAGTTCTGCTTTTGTTTTTCCAACTCATTTGCCCTCCAAGTCCGGGTTCAATATATCCTTAATATAAGGATCACTTATTATTAACTTATTATTTATATTTATATTCACTTAAAATTTCATGTAAAATAACATGCAAAACACTTTAATTTTGGATAATAATATAATGTCGGATCCTTATATTATTAGGCACCATAATAGTATTAGTGCCAAAAAAGTAAATAAATTTCACGGTAAAAAATGATTATATGGACAACAAGAAACTCGCCTTTGTAGTCTAGTGGCACAATATTAGTGTTGACGGCTTTCGATTCCCATGTCGGGCATATCAATACGTGTCTTTTTTTCAATTTACTGAAGTACCTTCCTTGCTGAAAGAAAAAAACGTAGCAGTAAAGTAATTGTGGATGTATTGGTGTACTTCCTCTACCTACCCATTTCGGTACGAACAAAAGCAGGCCAATATTATGTAAATTACAAAATGCCAATTAAAAGATTAAATTCAGCTTTTGTTTTTTAAACGCATTTTACCCTAATTCGGGTTCGTTTAACATGATACATAAAACAATAACGAAATATAAAACGTTGGCTATGTAGGTAATACTTTCCCGTCATTCGTATGAATTACCTACTTTGATTAAATGTGTGCTTAAAAAGTAAACGGCTGATAAAAATACATATAAAATAAATAAAGATTGGCGCCGTCGTGAAAGAAGATAGTCATGGTTTTTTTTTTTTTATAATATTGGAAGGCAAACAAGCAGACGGAGTTCCTGACGGTAAGAAATTCACGCCGCCTAGAGACACCAAAGGTGGTAATGGTGCGTTGCCAATCTGAGGCCGGGATGTAAGGCCTGGAGCAAAAGTAGGTTTACCGGCTTCATTACCCTCCGAACCGGAACACGTTATGACGTTATGGCGGCAGAAAAAGGTAAGGCGGTGGTACCAATCCTGGCGAGTCGCTGCTAAACTCTACCACCTAGTCAGATGTTACGGTGTTAGTGACGGTGAGCCTATCCTCGCCTTTTACGAGTTGCCTGGCAAGGAAGGCAGATGGTCTATTCTACAATGGAGCCCGAACCAACACGGGGAAATTATTATTTTTTCGTAATTATTGAATTTTGTATAAACTACGGTAGATTACTTAATCTAGGTGGCAATTAATTCAATTTTGTTTAGTTCAAGTGCAAAAGTGAAATATTTATAAAGAAATTAGTGTATCGTGTCTTTCCTCGTTGCCGCCAAATCTCACTAAATGAGCTTGAGTAACTAGACCACCGCTTTACTAAAGACCCTATGGCTTATGACCTAAAATGAATTGTGGCTGACAAAAAGAATTTATTTGGAGTCAACATTTTAGACGAAAGACATGGCAGCATGGCTTAAAGGCCTTAGACGGCCCAAAATTAACTTAAAAAATGTATGTAACACATTGTTTCAAATTTGGAACGAAATCTAGTCATAAAAATTATTTAGCAAGCCTATAGCCTGCTAGGTACTTCCCTCCAAGTTCTGATTTATTTATAGATACCTCCTGACTATCTGAATAACTTATTTCTAAAACTAAAAATGTGCAACAAAAGCGGATTTAATTTTACTATAATGGCGCTTAACCCAGCACTTACAAAATGCGCAATAATATTATAGCCATCAAAAGTTCAAATAGATTGAACGCTGAAAAGCTTACTCATTAAATAAAGTAGGTAGGTTTGTACCTTCGTAAAAACAACATTTTGTTTTGAATTTCGAACAAAAGCAGGCCAAAAACATTATCCAGCCAGCCAATTGCCGATTAAAAGTTGAAAAAGTCCTGCTTTTGTTTTTCGAACGCATTTTCCCTCCAAGTTCGGGTTCATTCAAAACAAAACATCCCGGCAGAGTCCGCGCTCGGTCCGCAGGGAGTGCAAGTCGCGACGGTTGATATTGTCTGATTACTCCGCGAACTTATTTCGATGTGTATACGGTGTTCGATTTTTGAAATGTGTTTCAGTGATGTTATGGGCTTGATATATTTTTCAGGATGAACTACGATCGGTAAGTTAAAAGTTTTGCTTTATTTTTTTATTATTCTGAGATACATATCTAATATTTCTCTTTCGGAATATCCCTTATAGAAAACAATTTTTTTTCGTAAGTCTAGAAGGTAAGGAAACTAAATGGAATTTCATGTGGTTTTACTTAATTTAGGTTTTTATTTGAGTCATTTAGAAAACCTATCAGATTTTAAAAAATGCGAAGATATAAACTGTATAGGTATACCTACTAGAGTTTGCGAAGGCCACAAAAACTAAACTAAACTAAAGGATTTATCGATTAAGTGTAATAAATTTAAAACTTGTGACAGTTTATGCCACATACGGGAAAAGTGCTAAAATCAAAATATCTTTCATTATTTAGTTATTAAAAATCAATTTTAGTTAAGCTGTACATTTTTCAAAATTATTGATTGCAAACGTGTGAATTATCCTGGTCGTGATGAATATGCGATAATTATAAATACCGAAGTTAACGAGCTGTAATTACCTGGTACTGGGACCATATGATCTTAATTGATCTGAAATTGTTACAATAGAAGTAAGAAACACATTCTTACCTATCAGAATCATCTGAGTTTTGCTATTACATTCTTAATATGAGAGCAAATACTTCCTCATCCTACTTCTCCAAAAAAAAAAGGTTTTTTTTTTTCATCTAAACAACTTAGTAAATATACAAACTCCGGAATATTAATAGTGAAAGCGTTGATATTTAAAAAAAATGCTTTCAAGACCGTGACCTCGAAGGCAGAGGTACGACCGGAGCAGTCCTACAATGTGGTAAATGGTAAGCCAATTGTCAACCGGGCACATATCCAATCCCGGGCAAGATTGTTTTTAATAGAAAATTGAAGAAAACCTTTTCGACTCGTTGAGTGAACCGGAGATCGAATCCGGGATCTCACTAAGTCAAGCTT
The DNA here is from genome assembly GCA_002245475.1 of Calephelis virginiensis. NCBI lineage: Eukaryota > Metazoa > Arthropoda > Insecta > Lepidoptera > Riodinidae > Calephelis > Calephelis virginiensis. The sequence continues at coordinate 13,788 of NJDC01004379.1, forward strand.
AACACCAGGCAGAGAGGCCACAGAGGCGATGAATTCTATCCAATACTTAATGTTTAAAAACGGTGAGGCCTATATACGGCAAAAGTTGATTAGATTTTTGCTAGTTTAATCCTTTGAAATCCACCTACCATGTACATACATTTGTGAAATTATTATTTTGGTTAAGAAACTATTAAATATTTTTTTTTAAAACAGTAAATTCTTTAGTTGACTTATAACATATAAAACGAAATTTAGTTCATTTTTCACTTCTATCATTCAAGAAATAATATGTGTATTGTATGAGTATTAAATATAAATATAAGTATTCCTAGAAACTTACAGATCTACCATTCCGGAAATTGCTCATTAAATTGATTGTAACCTATTGTACCTGAAAAAGTATACTATTCTATCAATTATATTGTGAGTAGAGGTTCTAGACGGTTGTAAACGTTGGTTTGCATCCGTCAGGACTGCAGATTTAATCCAAGTTTAATTATATTTTGATGATGGAAACTTAGTTTCTTCCCACCTAAAGTAACTTTTAAAATAAAGCGTGTTTACAACCGTCTAAAATTAAATTGATGTATATTTATTCATTAATATCAGTTAGTATCTTGGATTTAAAATTAGCGTTTTTATTTTTTGTAATAACATTATTATTGCTATCAGTAGGATTAACACAGCAGCGAGTGTCGCACCTGTAACATCTATGGTGTCTATTAGCCACGATTGTCTCTTACTATCAGTAGGAACCTGTGCTCATTGGCTGTCTTATTCCATAGAAAAATATCCGATATGAAGACGTCGTAGAAATAGGTAGGGCCGGATTAATAACAATGGAACTAAGACGAGAGAAGAGAGGATGGGTCTCGGGTTTGGCGTTATGTAAATCAAAGTAGACAATTGTTGCCGAACGTAAAGATTAAACAAATTTAACCGAAGTACATAATTAAAGCTTCATGAAAAGCTGATATTAAGCTCCATAAATAATTAACGAACAAATTTTAAGTGTTGATGGCATTTCGTACGGCCTTCATAAATGTCAACTTCAACCTGCTCTCTACTGATATGGCATCACCAGCTACCACAATCACGTCTACTATTGGATTTTTTTAAATTTTTTGGCATGGGCGTTAGCATTTGCCTTTAGTCAAGATTAAGTTTAAGATTTAGAAAATTGGGCCTAGATTATTCAGAAGTCGCCTCTGTGATGTACCGGTCCGACGTCGTACTTCACTTCTTCGATTTCTGTCGGGATCTGTCGAATCGGGTTCGATTCCTGGGTCGGGAAATAAAAAAAATAGAAACTGTGTATTTTCAATTTTCTAATAAAAATAACGTTGCCTGGAATTGGATATGTGCCCGGTTGGCAATGTGCTTGCCACCTATCACATTGTTGGACTTAGTGTATTCGGCTAGTCGTGGGTGCTCTGGTTGTGCCTCTGCCTATATTTTAGGATTGGATGTTTTAAAAAACCTAATTCATACCAGTAATATATATAAGATACTAGCTGCCTGATCCGGCTTCACTCGGATGGTAAATTTTTGATCATAAATTGAGATGTAAGCTATCCTATCTTTCAAGTTGGATCAAACTGCACATGGTATGCAAATTTGATTGGAATCGGTTAAGTAGTTTAAAAGTCCATCGCGGACAAACAACGCGACACGTAATTTATATATATTAAGATAAGATATTTGTTAGTCCTTTCGCGTCGCAATGGGCCAATAATCAGGTGTATTTTTATGCCAGAGTGAAAGATGCTACTTTTAGTTGCGATATCTAAAGCAGTAATTCTAGTGGGAGATATAATTAAATTTAATAAATCCCTCGCCGACGATACCGCGAGGTATGTGACGGCAAGAGCACGCGCTTGAAGCTTCCAGGGCGGGTCTCCCGCGAGGACGCATGCCGCCGTCCAGGACACCGTCCGGTATCCGTCTGGTATTGCCCTGGTTGCGATGACCTGCTGCGGACGTCACTGCAGGGTCTTGGTGGCGCGACCGAGGGCGTCCGCCTAGACTGGTTCCCCATACAGGGCATACTTCGTACGACGCCGGAGTGCAGCCGTCGGCAGTTGGCGCTTGAACCTCCCACGTTGGGCTGCAGCCTCCCCAATGCAGCGGCGGCTCCCAGGACTCTCGGGGTGAACCGGACAAAATGTGCCCCGAAAGTCCATTTTCTTTCCAGGATGAGGCCCAAGTACTTCATGTGGGCCCCAACCCGGACCGGGACCCCGTGCAGTAACACCTGCGTACCTGGAAGGGGTCCTCCCCGAGGCTCCGAGAAACAATAGGGCCTCAGTTTTGGGGAGGTTCACCTCCAGACCCAGGGAGCGTATGCGGCCAACGATGATGGTTATCCCCACTTCTGCCAGCCGCAATATCGCACCCAGGTCCCTCCCCCTAGCTACGACCAGTGTGTCGTCCGCGTAACACGCTACCCGTAGGTTGTTGGGCAGCGCACCACGGAGTACCCAGTCGTAGCCAATGTCCCACAGGAGTGGGCCCAGGACGGACCCCTGTGGGACCCCGCAGGTAGAACCAGCGGGTTGACCCTGAGAAGGATCTTTAGCACCATCCAACTGACCCTGAGAAGGCCCAGTAAAGTCATCATCATGTCTAGGGCCCTTAGTAGAGCCTCTTCCCTCAGTAGCAAGGCCCTGAAAAGGACCTACACCACTTTCAACTTGTCTCAGGATGGGTCAGGATGTCTCGGCCGACATCTTGGCCCTTAGAAGAGCATTTGCTGCTATCCGCCTGGCCCTCAGAAGGGCCTCTTTTCTTTGTCGTGTGGCCCTTAGAAGGGTCTACACCACAATCTACTTCAGCTTGGCCTTCTCGGCCCTCCACCGTTACATCTAAGTTTTAATTTTTAATTAATGTACTCATATCTGAACCCACGAGTAGTGGACGAACTACGAGGACCACCACTCCGTTACGCCGCTCGGACCTGGCTAGGCAAATACAATGGGCCTTGCCAAAGCACCCAAAGCTGGAACCGTTCGCGACACAGACAGACCCCTGTGCCATTCAGCCCTCGGCACGGCTCTACACCTTGCCTTAGTGTAATTTTTTAATTACACCAAGGCAACCAATTAAGAAAAGACCCTCGGTCCACGATCATAGGCCGATAGACATAACATCGACACCTCCCGTGGATTACGATTTCACGGACACCCTGACGTGGTTAGTGCCAGCAATGCCCGGCATTGAGGTACCAATTAGCTTTCCCAAGGTGCTGGCTTGCACCCCAGGTACTGAGCCCCCTCGCCACGACAAGGCTTGGTACCCTGGGGGGGTTGTATCTGCCGCCTGACCTATTCTTACTGATATGATATTAATGCTCGACATGGTAGTATTACAAGCATGGTAGTGTTAAAAACACTAACAACATCCAACATCTTAAGTGTCTATAAGCTGTATTTGTAATAATCAGGAAATCCGTTTGCTTCTTTACGCCATACAACATAAAAATCATATAATGTTACGGCATTTGTGTAACATATTTTGAAAGCAAGTTTGTAAGTTTACTGCTTTAGGAAATGGACACACATAACGAACACATAACCCTGAAAAGCGTGGTGGTCGGAGATCACGATTTAGAATGCGCGAAATGCTCATTTTATGTAATGACCTTTAAAGACACATCTTCATAGCAGAGCGTAATAATGTTTGGTCTGTATATTAAAGGGTTAAAAACAATTAAATATCACAAATTATTATTTTTGTCACGAGATCATTGCTACATAACTTTGTAAATATTATAATGATGGGTTAAAATGAGTGATAATACATTTTCTTAAAAGAGAGCAGGATTTAAAAGCGCTATAATTTAATTTGAATTTCAATTACTTCATGTCAACTGATAATTTAATTTCTTATAGCTTCACGCTTGAGATAATTTTTCACATTAAAAATGTGAAAACTTGTTTCTATTTTTTAAACCAACAAGCAAGACTATACAGAAAAATTTGGATTCAGAAGCGTTCATGCGATCCTAAAATTTACAGTTTATTTAGGATTTTATATCTTTTTAATGTTTGTACAAACATCACTATTAAAATAATAACTCACTCGAGATTATGTCATTATAAAAGTATCCTATGTTACTTTTAACACCTCAAAGTAGGTATATGTGTACAAAGTTTCATGATAATAGGTTGAATAGCTTTCCCGTGAAAGTATAACAAACAAACATTCGCATTTGTATTATTAGTAGTTATATCTAAACTCACCATAATATCATAAGTTAGTAGCATTACAAAATTACTGTTTAATAATAGGTGTAATAAATTTGATATAACGCCACGATATAGCCTAGTGTGGAGACCGCTGGAAACACCAAGCTTGTGTTAAATTACGTTTTTGTATTAAACAATATTAAAGTAAATATTTTAAATACATACTAAATTTTTACTTTTTTAAATACATAATAAATGTTCTAATTAAGTTTAATAAATAGAAAGACGTCCAAAACATTTTTTATTTTTAAATAATTATTATGACATTAGGTGATATGGATATAAACTTTACATTTGCCTGTCATGTCAGGATTGTGTGTCCACGGTTATTGACTTTCCCGATTTGGTTCAAACTTTCTATCTATTCCGGCTACCATAACTTCAGTTGTCACCATTGTCGTGTTACGATATACAGGATTATTTAGTTGGCAAACTTGCTTACAGTTACCATCTCAGATTAGATCAATCACCGTCTGCTTGGTACCTAAATCTAATGAAACAAAAATAATAAAAAAAATGTTACATGTCATAAATCTAAATCCGCAAATAAAAGTCCTTTCGCAAATTATTTTCTGTAAAACTTTACTCAGAGTGCAAATATGCGCGTATGAACTGATGAATATAATATCTCCCCAAAATAAACTGCACCCCGGGGGTGGGGCAGTTTAAAGCCATACAAATACGGTCAACCATTGCTCCGGCCGTGGTCTGTCAGCTTATCACGATCCAACGGAGGAGCTTGAACAAATACTCTCAGTTCCGTCCTCACTATACAGATTAGGTGAGACAATGTCGTAATCCCGTACATTACAAGTAAAAAGGGAACTTTTACCACTTTATGCAGAAAATAGAAGAATGAAGTAAGAAATTTGGTATGCTTAGAGCCACTGACACGTTTTTGGACTAAATTATTTAAACCCGATGTACGTTTACTCGGAGTTAGTTAAATCATCCAAAATTAGAAGGTTGGTTTGATCCTACATTTGAAGCTTAATCATAATGACATAATAACTAATTATTAAAAACGCAAGAACATACAAGCTTTATTTAAAGTTTGTAAATAAAAGAGAGCAGAAACTGTATTTTATATATTAAAATTTCGAGTCACTGTGTTTGTGGTTACACTACTCCGAAATGAATTAATCGATTTTCACCAATTAAGAGGTTAACATTATTCGTGTATTATTTTGCTGAACGTAATCGTTATTTGGTAATCCTCTAGCGATCGCAGATATTTTTAGAAATTTTGAGAGGTTTTGAAATTTTATATAGTTTACTGATTTTATACATTATAGTGAGTGACAAAGTAATAAAAGATATACCTAGTTTTTCATAATAAACTCGCACAGTTCATTTGTACTGTGTCTTCGTCTCAGTACTTAATTATCATAATGGTAGTTTTAGTTTTAAAAAGATGCTAATGTAATTCAGTATTTCTGTTATTTATTTACGTACCATACTATTTAACGAAACATTTTGAAGTAAGTACCTACTTGTCAGTTAATCAGTATTTTCTAGTGTCAACATTTTCAAACATTCCTTGAAATTATAATATAGGAACGAAGATAAAAATATAAGCATTCTGTTGCGATGAATGGATGAAGAATTGTCACCCATTCCAATCACAACCCTTATTGAAGAAATTCCATAATGATAGTGCACTCTTAAAATCGTGCTTGTGAAAAAGGAAAATCTATTGTGAAAATGTATTTTTTCCAATTTTCTATTACAAAAAATATTGCCCGGCATTGGAGAAGTGCCCGGTTGGCGATAGGCTTGCCACCTATCACACTGTGAGATTTAGTGTCTTTGGCTATTTCTTAGGGAATTTGGCGTTAAGATACTTTTCTTTTCTCTTTATAATAACGATGATGGCAGATTATTTCTAAATAGTATATGTACTTGCTTGTGGCACAGGCTTATCTAGATACTGAATTTTGAATACTAATAATCATATTACCCAACAACAACTGCCATCTTACATGTTTTTTACATATCGGAAAATATACAAGAGAATTATCGACATACTTCAATATTTCTCAAGACGTTTCTTTGGGAGAGGTAAACTTTAAACGCAAGAGTTTAATTGCCTCTTAAATAAGAGTTTTATTATAATAAGTTTCCAATTATACGCCCGAATGTTTGAGGAGATGTCTGGATGTTTTATTATTAAACGCCTCAACTGAATACGAATGTTTATGAAAATAAGTACTTTACGGCACCAGAAAGTGTACTTATATATTGCTACCTAAATCCATAAGTACCTTTTATTCTGATCGGTTTTAAGTATTTCTCATTAGAGTCCAAGAATTTTGAGCTTCAGGCAGTGACTCGTGATGTGATAATATACCTATATATCAACACAGAGTTTGTCAGAGAGTCTAGCAGAATATTAATAAATACGGCTAGACAAATTACACGGATGATTCTAACTCTAAAGTAAGCGAATTGTATGTTTGTGTTATCGTGTTAATCAACGATGTTACGTACATTATGTATGAATACTTGAATAAGTTTAATAAAAACCTGTACTAAATTATTCAGAAATTTAGTTTTTGTATCATAATAATCAGTTATTTTTGACAACCAGGTTTATGTTTTTTTCACTCTCGGAAAAAAGGCTCTGATAATGCTCTGAAAAGGGATACCAGTTAGGGTGTGTAAAGAAACGCTACGAATTTTATTCAAAAAATAGAATTATATTTTACCTACGCTAATGTTGACGGTGTAAAATGTAATGTAATCAATGGAATTCAAGAAAGTAAACATGACGCAGGTTAAGCTTGTAATACTAAGTATGAACGAAGGAACGAAAGGTTTTAGGAAAATTGTTTCAAAATGCTGAAGTTTTAGGAATTACACACTTCAGAAATAATAAGACACTACATGTGCCTAATCAAAAACTTAATATTTATAAAAATAATATACATTGCATGTCCATTCGTATATATAACCAAATTCCTGATAGTCTGAAATCACTTCCAGTAAAAAGATTTCGAATGAAGGTTTTTGATTTGCTACTAGAGATAACATATTATAATGTAAAAGATTTTCTTGCTGACAAGCATAAATAAATAAAATTTATTTTTTTAATAAATTTAAACCTATTTTATGTAATAAAATCATGGTTGACGAGGAGTTCGTTTTGCCGTTTCTTCTCCCGACTGGCTAGGTTTGGAAACGGTGGTAGTGTACGGTAGATAGGATTAAAATTAATCTACCTTTAAATTTGTCTAAAATAAATAATTAAAATTACTAAACATATAAATAAATAAAACGTCTGTTAAAAATATAAATAAGTGAAGTACAAAAAGAAAATTGGATTTTTCCAATTTTCTAATAAAAAAAAAATGTTGGTCGGGATTAGAAATGTGCTTCGATTTAAATGTTAAAATGTGTATATATATTTCATTTCTTTAAATTTAATTAAATATTTGCACACTACAATGTGGTAGAATATGTTGTATACTTAAACATCCTTGTAACAACTTTTTTGCACACACGTTCCGCAAATAAATTTCATTTTCATTTTTTTTCAATCACATTTCAAACTTTGGCCTTTAAGAGAATATTTGAATAAGTGTGTTGGCACGTTAGTTAAAATATTTTAATTAATGTTTGATTTTCGTTAAATAGTTTTTGTATAAACATACTCACTAGTGTCCTGACTGTTGATATGTTAAGATAGTGAACAATCACTATTCTCTGCAACAACCTTGTTGTATAGATAAATACAACAGATGTTAAGGGTGCATCGCTGTTCTGTAGCCGTGATATTAGACACGATATTAACATGACGCTGTCAAATTTTGACATTATTGCAAGAATAAAAAAGTCAGTAGACCCTTACCCGGGAAAATTTTGCTTCGTGTACAATAAATAAATTTAATATTAATCAATGTCCCTACAATACTCATTTCAATTGCATGTCAATCTTTCGGTAGTTGCCCTTCACTTGTCTCCCTAAAAAACTCGATGCCCTAATCAAATTTGCATCGATTGCATTATCCATCTATAAACTAAATATACTCATGAATTCTCTATGTTATTGTACTCTGTGCAACACCCTCACTCTCCCCATGGCTTGCGGCGGACACATGCATTCCCCCTACTTATAAATCTAAAACAAGCACACTCCGTGTATTACCCCTGCCCTGCAATAAACATAGGAACATACAATTTGAAGGTCATCCTTTGAACTTATATACGTTTTTGGCAGCAGAAAATAAATTGTTTAGAAAAATGTAGTTTAATTAAATCCAGAGACATTTTAGTTAATATGATTTGAATTACCACATTATGACGGAATTATTAGTATTGCAAAAATCAGGTTCATTATTATTATTTTTGTAATGTGCAAACAAAACGTCATATAGACCGACAAGAAGTGCAATAAATATATTTTGGACATTGGGCCACATGAATGTTAATAATATTCCCTTGTTTTATTCATCATGCCAAGTGTCATCATGTAATTCAGTGCTGAACACGAAAATTTGTTTTTTTTTTTTAATTTTCTGATAAATACAACGTTGCTCAGGATTGGATAAGTATCCGGCAGACCACAGTTTTGTCACTTCGTGAGACTTGGCATCTTTGGCTAGTAGTGAGTGTCCTAGTTGCACCTTTCAACTTATTTGAGGATACTAACTCGTAAAAAACGTTTTAGTTAATTTCAACCTGAAAATAAAGTTTAACCTGAGGCTGTGATATCAAACATTTTGCATAAAAAATAACTATTTATTCTTCTCTCTTAACAAAATACGATAGTGGTGAAAAGAGAAATGAATGAAAATGAATGTACAAACATCATCACCAGTATCAGACCCCTATACATTTCTTTAAAATACAAAGTTTTCCCCGTGTCGGTTTACTGTGAAGAATAATTAATTAAATAAATAAATATAAATAAATATCCCCGGCCAAGTTACACATAGAGTTTTGGCGCCATCGAGAGAAAAGATGGTCGAAGTTTTTTCATAATTATTGAAGTTCGTGTTAAAATTGAGTGAAATTAGTCAATTTTGGTAGAATTTTGTAGAATTTTGTTCAGTGAAAGTGCACAAATGAAATAATCATGAAGAAATTAGCGTATCGTACATTTCCTCGTTGCCACCAAATCTCATTACATGAGCTTGTGTAAAAAGGCCACCGCTTTACCCAAGAGCCTGACATGACTTACTGATGACTTATGACTGATGACTAATTATAATTGATATAAAATTTGATGCAAATTTCTACTTGACTAATGGCAAAATACTAACGAGATTGCCAAAACCTAAAGAAAGAAAGAAGTTACACATATTGAATCTATCCCAAAGTAAGCAAATTGTATGCTTGTGTTATGGGTGTAAGTCAACGATACTAAGACATATAAATACTTAAACACATACCAGAATAAATTTAATAAACACCCAGACCCGGAAATGCATGCCCCCGTCGGGAATCGAACCCTCGCGATTGGTCAGTGTAGTTAGGCGTGTACCTACGCTAGCCACTCGACCAACGAGGCGGTCTTTTTTTTGAATGACTAAATTGTTGCTAATCTCACGATTTTTTGCAACTTCACCGAGCTTTGTGGGCCGAGCAGAGTGCTCAGCCCGAGACATCATTATTTAGATGGATTGGGCTGTTACCTACAACGCCAGCACCAAGGGCTGTCTCCCGGGAGACCGTACCTCGACTTGGTGCTGCGTTCAGGTTACTGGGTGGACTTGATGGAGGAGTATTGGCGGCTCGTCGCTATCGTTAGACGCCGGGCACAAGAGAGGTCTTCGTCGCCGAGACCGGCGGCGACGGCGTGTGATGTAACGAGGTGGTCAAGAATAGACCATCTGCATCTAGACAAGACTAACAGATAGTCCGTAAGAGGCGAACATTGGTTAAATGGGTCTTTACCAACTAGGCCACCGATGGTTGAGTGCAATGAAGGAACTTACCCGGGGATACAGCACCTTACATATTCTTGCACCATATTGAGAGATTTATGTTCCGCTTCGGAGGTCAACTGTCAAGGTCTAGACTTACACATTAGGCTTAACAATGCGGCCACTTTATAGTAACGAACCCGTAACATCTAAGGTCACTGTAGGCCAAGATTTTCTCTTACCATAAGGAGAGCTGGGAGCTTGCTCGCTCTCGTAGCCGTAAAAAACAATGGTTTTAAATATCTGCGTTATTTACTAGAGCAATCCTTGAAAACTGTCGCAACATGACCAAACAACCCAAGCTTTGTACCTAAATATATTTAAAACGTCTAAACTTAGTTCATATCTTCACTTATCAGTTCATATGATTCATCATTCTTCATTAAACAAAAACAATTTCGAACATTGTTTGTAGCGGTGTGTACAAAACAATAATCAAATAGTACCGAGAAACATTCCAATGGGTTCCAGGAACAATGATTATGTCTTTGAATTAATTTTAATTACAGACGCAAGCTCCTGCAAGTTTTATTTTGATGGGTAGTAAATATTCTGCTAAAATTTGAAGCGTCTACCTGTTACCGTTTTTCGTACTAAGCAAAAAAAAATACGAAAAAAGCACGTTTATTGTATATCTTAATATCTTTTTCTTTAATTTTTAGTATTTGTTGGTAGAGCGACAACGGAAATACCTACATCAGTTGTGAACATTTCAGCTTTCTAGCTATCATGGTTTATGAGATACTGCCTGGAGACAGACAGGTAGAGACAGATGGAGGCTTAGTAATAGGGTTTCCGTTTTTACACTATGCCCTCTTTATTGTTTGTATGAAACTCCATACTGCAACGCACACTAATCGGAATCGTAACGTAATCGCCACGCCGCGTTACAGGTTCGCGGTCGGCGAGCCGTTGCGCGAGTCGCTTAGCCGTAGCCGAGTTGATGTACAGGATCTGCTAATACTATTTGGTATATGCACGTAGTATACGTTAGGTTGACGCCTGGTTGACGGCGAGGCGAAAGGTGATACGGTGACGATCCCTTTCCGAGTTGATATGTGTGCTGTTACCTTTAATGTGCAAAAAATACCGCCGTATCGCCAAACACTGTCATTACTATAATGCATATAAAAAACGCAGTGGCTCCCTGATCGGACAACCGGATCTGAGTTGCTGCACAGTACTCGACCACCACAGCATAGATACATGCAAACTAAAATCCAGGTAAAATTTATTAAAACATTTGAAGTGAAAACTTATTCAGCGGTGTTGCACACTATTTTTTTGCAATCGGTAAAAACTTCTAAACTCGCGTCAGATCGAAAATTCGTAAGACGGCGCAGGGCGCTTGCGCGAATATTCGTGTTGTCATGTTTGTGTAAGATAGCGCAATAAATGAATATTGTATTCTACCACATAAATGATAGTTCTTTCATACTGATAATTAAAGCAATTCGTGCAAAATTATTCTCTAACTATTCCAAAATATCAAAAATGCACAATGTTAATGTTCAAGTTTTTATTCTGTCGGCACTTCCGGAGCGCAACCCGTTGTTTTTAGTTTCCAGGCTTTAAATTTGAAAAATATGTTAGCGACAAACGAACATTAGAAAATTGATATTCCGTCACCAGGTTGGCAACGGACCATATTTGGTATCTGTAGACCGCACGTTTTTTACTTTACCGAAGCCTTTTAATCCTTCAAATAAAACTGCTTTAGAGGGAGAGATGTTCATGTAAAAGGCATTGTAAAGCTTTTAAGACATTTTCATAAAACGTTTTTGAAAATTCCTCTACGAGGATCATTCACATCTTTAGTGTGTATAGGCGACGAGGACTTCTTTTCATCAGACCATCCATCAAGATGTTTACATTCTAGTAATATTTCAAAACTTTTCAAAACCTTGCAAAACATTACAAAATGGATAGTTTTCAGTTATACGAAAGCGAACAAGTAAGCGGTCGTGTGTATGCATTACAGACGTTACTGGTGCGTTGTAATCGTATTGCCGAAATCTTAGGCCTTATGCGCAAGTTGCCTATCTTCCAGTATGAAACGTGAAAATGTCGAGCACTGACGCTATGGTGGCAAGAATAAAGCGGTGGTACTAATCCGAGTATGCAGTTATACACTTAGTTGTAACTAATGCATAAATGATATATTACAATTAACTAAATTACTTGACACCAGCGGTTGATAAGGTCATTACATCGCAATGCCGACAATATACTGTTTTTAACTTTTATAAGGTATATGACAACGAGCTCCTGATAGAAACAAGCGAGACCTGTACGCTTGCCTTTAGACACGATAGATGTTATAGACTCTTCTCCTGAGGTAATGGTATTAGGCCGATGCCGAAGAGTTTCTTTCACCGTTTCTTCTCCTGACTGGCTAGGGTTGGAAACGGTGATAGTGTACAGTAGATTAAAATTAATCTACTTTTAAAATTATTTGTTATAAATTGTAAGGCTTATTAAACATATAAATTAAATATTTATTAGAAATATAAATAAGTGATTTAAATGTTAAAATGTATATAAATATTTTATTTCTTTAAATTTAATTAAACATTTGCACACTACAATGTAGTAGAATGTAATGGTATGCTTCAACATGTTTGTAACAACTTTTAAACACACGTATTCCACAAATAAATAAAATTCATTTTGATAATAATATGTGTAGGTATTAGGCTTACCGACCGGACTGGAACGTGATGGCAGTAGCAATAGGTAAGGTAGTGGATCCGTACCGGAGCAAGTTTCTGCACTCTACCACTATTGGCATTGTTGGCAATGACCTATTTAAACTACACTTGCCTCTTAAGAGTTTGCAGTGAGGCAGATGATTTATTTTCAACCTTCGAGGGAAGAGAGGGGTGTAACTTTTAAATGGATTAACCGATTTCGATGCGGGTTTTTATTTTAAGACTAGCCTACCCGGCGACTTTGTATCGCATTAACAGCTACTGACTTAAATCCAAATAAAATTATTTTAAAAAATAAATAATTTTATTTGGATTTAAGTATGGATTTCCGCAAAGTAACGCCTTCTTCTATCAGCTGTTTGGTGGAAGATTTGTATTTAGATTTAAGGTAAGACCGAATTATCTTCATGAGCCTCCCGAAGTCAAATGTGAGACACCTGTATATCATCCTAATACAGATTTAGTGGGTAAAGTTTGCTTAAATATATTTAGAGGAGATTGGAAACCAGTGCTCACTGTTAACAGCTACTAACACTATGTATGGATTAAGGCATTGTTTTTCTCATTTCCCTGCTATTTCCCCGGTTTTTCTTTTTATAAGATTCTCTTCTGACCAACACAAGACAAAAAGAATTAGGAAAAAATGTTAATCCGCTCCGGCGTGATGCGAGGACCACGGGAAACTGGAATTCATTTGTACTCGTTAATACTATTTTACCTATTTAGTATATGGGGGCATTGGTGACCTGTAACACAGGTTTATACCTAAAACTGGCACCAATCCTATTAATATTATAAATGCGAAAGTTTGTAAGTATGGATGTATGGATGTTTGTTACTCTTTCACGCTCGAATGGCTGAACGGATTTGTCTGAAATTTGGAAGACAGATAGATTGTGACCTGGATTAACATATAGGCTATTTTTAATCCCGATCGCACACCGGGTTTCTGTGAAAACGCGGGCGAAGCAGCAGGTAGCAGCTAGTCTCTTATAAACAGGTTTAAACTACAGCTTTTCTTTCATTTTTAAGATATATTTACCTTTGTTTTTGTTTGCCTATTGTAAGAGAGAAATAAATTTATTGTTATTGTTATTGTTGTTGTTATTCATATATAGTTTAGATATGCAGAGAGGATTTGAAATATGAGGAAAGTAATTAAGATATTCGATCATATGTAACCGTAATAAATGAGCTTGTATTCAATTACAATTCGCACTAGTGTCAATTTATTTTTTCAGTGCTGTAACCTCGGAGTATATCAAATGTACTCGATCGTGCATTTTGTCGATTCGATAGCTCTATTCATAGAAGAGTCCAATTATTTTTATCAATTAACAACACCAGCTGCGGCTGTCACAAATTAGATCCATCTGCTATTATTGTTTCGAAGAACATTAAATATATTTTATATTATTGTATGGCAATGAATGATTTTGCTGTCATAGCGTCAGGGTTCGGCCTTGGCCTGCTTCTTAATGGAGGGTAGGTTAGCTGGTAGGCTTATCTCTGTCTTGAATTGTGTGAGTGTCTCTTGGCGTGAATTCTTAGACATAAGATAGTGACGCGCTAGTACCTAATATGTTAGTTACCTATATGTTGTCAGGCGACTGTAACTATCTATTCATTTTACTTTGGGATTTGATTTTCGCCTCTGTGGTCTAGCGGTTCAGTTCTTGGACTTGACTGCATGAGCTCCCGGGTTCAAATCCCAGGTCGGGCAACAAAAAGAAAATTGGGTTTTCCCAATTTTCTAATTAAAAACAATGTTTCTCGGGATTGGAAATGTGCCCGGTTAGCGATAGGCTTGCCACCTATCACATTGTGGGACTTGGTGTCTTCGGCTAGTCGTGGGTGCCCTGATTGTGCCTCTGCACTCTGCAGGGTTAGCCCTTCGGGGATATGCGCGTGAAGATACTTCGGGATTTGATAATCCCATCATCCACTCCTTAAATAGGATCTAGTACCTAATTTGGATCACTGGAGTACTGCATTAGTGTAGGAAGTCGGCGACAATTCTCTATGAACAGCACCAGTGCTCTAACTCATCCTGTTGCCATAACGCTAGGGAGCACCTCTGTTGTATTACGTTTTAGATATAACCGCACCATAACCATCTTTTGTGTCTTGTATATCTAACCAACACGAAATAAAATTAGGCCTGTCTCAGGTTGGTAATACACTGTCATCATCTTTTATTTTTTAATAATTGATGAGTGTGTAACTTCGCCTTAAAGGAAAGAAAGAAACTATTTATGGACTAATTCACCGCGTCTGACAAAATAAAATTAATAAAAAAACACACTTACACAACTCAGGTTGGCAACGCACCAATACCACCTTTGGTGTCTCTAGGTGGTACAAATTTCTTATCATCAGGAAATCCGTCTGCTTCATAAAAAAGTAAATATTTGTATTTAAGTGCGTTAACATGTGCAAGTAAAATTCTTCTGAGCTTTTACCATGAGTTGGTATAGACTACATTCAATAAGTTATATTATGTCAAAATCTATGACATTTTTGATTCATAAATTCTTATTTTTTTTTCAAAATAAAAGTTTTCATACAAATAATTTACAGAGTAGTAACAAGTATTGTAAACTCGACAAGCCGTAAACTTGTAGAAAGGGCTCTGCTTCTTTTAATTGCTAAACGTTTCTTACTATTTATTTATTGTTATAAATGTATGAACGAATTACTCAAACAAATTTCAATGAATTTTATTATAGAAACATATTAGAACTAAGAAAAGGACAAAGGCTACGTTTTATCCTGGTTTATCAATGGGTTTCCGCTAAAAATCTAAATAATGTCGTGGCAAAAGCGGCGGGAACAGCCAGTACAATTACTATAAAATTGCTTTCCACAGTTGAAAAATACATATTTCACTCAATAATAATTTAGTTTATTACAATTTACAATGCAATCAAGCATTTAACGAATAATACAATTGAAATCGTCACGCAATAATAATTAACATTTGGACAATGTCCATCCTGTTTGGGAATAATTTATAATTGTAGGTTTTCTGTTTCTGAAGCAAAATTAATTATTAGTGCTGATAAACAAAGTCTCCCATTGACCAGTTTCTCTGTGCTATAAGAGAGTATTGTACCACTCACTTTCTGCAGGGCAAGTATACGCAATATAGACGTGGACAAAACTGCACATTTTTGAAATGAAAACTTCTTTAGCGGCATTCATTTTTCTTGGAATGGGTAAAAACTTCTAAATTTTTCTAAATTCCCCGTGTTGGTCCGTGCTCCATTGCAGAATAGACCAATCTGCCTTCCTTGCCAGGCAGCTCGTAAAGGGTGAGCATAGGCTTACCGTCACTAACACCGTGACATCGGACTAGGTGGTAGAGTTTCCACCGCTTTACCTATTCCTGCCACCATAACGTCATGACGTGTTCCGGTTCGGAGGTTAAGGTAGCCGATAAACTTACTTTTGCTCAAGGCCTAACATCCCCGCCTCAGGTTGGCAACGCACCATTACCACCTTTGATGTCTCTAGGCGGAGTGAATTTTTTACCATCAATAAATATAACGTTAATATTCAAGTTTTCACTTCTGCCGGCAATCCCGGAGTGCAACCCGTTTTTTTCTATGTGTGGTACCATTGTATAATATTTGATTTTAGGTTTGGCCTTTTTTTGTTTGTCGAGAGATTAGTGTACATTTAAATTGCATGAAATAGTCATGAAGTTGTATGTCTGAATTCATATGTACTTTTATGTTAAATAATAAATTGTTAGACTCCTTTATATAATTAAATGTATTAAATTATTTTAGTCAAATTTTTATTTTTTCGTACAAAGTACTTTATTTTCCTGTCTTCGATTTCTGCTCTGATTTTTATATGACAAAAAGAGAAGAGAAGATCAAGAAAACAGGCCACCTGATAGGAAGAGACACTGTAGATGATCCTATAGACACTATAGATGTTGTAGGCACGTCGCTGGCATGTGGCCGGGATGTAAGGCAAATTCTACAAGTAGGGCTGTTCCACATCATAACATCAACCCGCAAAATACTTTAAATTATAGAGGATAATAGTCTACTACACGATGACGCCGCGGGTAAACAGCTAGTAAATTTAAACTAAATGAAAAAACATTAACACACGTGAGGCTTAGATTTGATTCTCGACAGGAGCAGGTATTGATATGAATACATTGACCTGGATTGTTGTTTCTGGATCTATGGGTGTCGTGAATTTTTAACACTTTACCAAATTCTTAAATACCTATACGTATTAATTTTATTGACTTACAACCTTAACACCAGTATACAATTTGCATAGTTTGTCGTTGGATTTGATTTGCGGTTTTGTCAAAATATATTTAATTACGTGTATTTACACACTTGCTTGCAATATAGAAATACCTTTTTCCATTCTCTTACTATACGAATATCTAACTTTGTTACAGATTTAGAAAATAATATATAAGAAATGAAACGCAGTACTTTTTGTAGCGCAAATTTTTGTAAATCACTTCCTATTAGAATTACGACCATTTACAACTGAATACGTGGATTTGCATAGTAAATTGCCTTTAAATACGAATACGAATATAGAAATACCTTTTTCCATTCTCTTACTATACGAATATCTAATTATGTTACAGATTTAGAAAATAATATATAAGAAATGAAACGCAGTACTTTTTTGTAGCGTAAATTTTTAAATCACTTCCTATTAGAATAACGAACATTTACAACTGAATACGTGGATTTTCATAGTAAATTGCCTTTAAATACGAAACTTGTATCATTTCTTGGAGACGTGGGTGTATTATTTTGACAAATGCTAAATACCAAGTTGCATGTAAGTTTTAGTGGCGCGCCGGCGTTCATTCCGCGTTACATCCGATTATAGACTAGCTTTCTTCAGAGTAACTACGTAGAAACTAGGTGTCCTCGCGGCTCGAAGACTCGTTTACATAAAGATTTAAAGTAGTCTATGTCAAACTACAGCTTCCTCACTCTCTCCTTGCAAAATAATTGAGCGCAGAAAACTACAAAAAACCGACTCCAACTATTTCTTTCAAATTCAAATTCAAAAACGATATAATTACGTAGATTACATAATACATACATACAATTCAAAAATTCTTGTAACGCGTGTATATAGTTCTAAAAACTACCACCGATCGAAACGCGGCCACTCACTGAAAAGATTCTGCGAAAGAAACTTAGCGGGCTTGTCTTTTTTTTATAAATCTAATTTACAAAAGTTTATTACATTTATAACTAATTTATAAAGATTGGTAGGTACGAGGAGCAATCAATCACATTGAATCCCGCGATTTGAGAATTTTTTATTTGACGTCTTTCGATTTATGATTTTAAAATAGTCCCACACAAATTTTATCAACATTGTACAAGTAGTTTTTGAGTTACACTTAATAATACATGAATTTTGCACTTATTAATGAGGTCGTTAAGAAAAGTGAAAAATTTATGCATTATTAAGTATAACTCAAAAATCACTATTCGGATCATAATAAAATTAATATGGGCCCAAATTGGAAATTATGGCCTATCTACCTTAAAAGGAACCATTAAAATCAGTTGGCTAATCAGTTGGCTATTGACGGAGTAATCATATAACAAATATACAAAAATAAAATAAAAAGGTATATTAAAACGTCATTCTGCGTCGACGTGAAAGAAAGGCATGCATAAATCCACATTTTCGTATTTATAATGTATTCATGGATATGCTAATTCGTTAATATATTTTACGCACTGAAAAATAATTGTAGTATTTAATAAAACATTTTTGTTAACCACTGGTTATACAGACAAGTGACATGCGAATTCAGTTTTACCTGTAACCAAACCAGATTTTCTTAATTAAAAACAAAAAACATAAACTTTTTGAATAACACTAAACACAAGGCTTGGTAATAAGTAATAACATTAAAACAAAGTAATATTTACTGGCAGTTTGGTTGGACTGGTTGGTACCTTACTGTTAAAAATTATATTAAAAATTGGCTGCAGTAGGTACGCTAATTTTATTACTTGACTTTACAAGTCTATGTAAAAAAATACCCATTCACGTTATCATCACATTACGCTTCAACAAATGGAACAATTTTGCTAATTTATTCCCCCGTGTTGGTCCGGGCTCCTTTGCAGAATAGACCATTTGCCTTCCTGCCAGGCAGCTCGTAAAATTTCTTAACATTAGGAAATCCATCTGCTTGTTTGCCTTCCAATATCATAAAAAACGCGCTTTCTTCATACACAGGTGATGGACTTTTCAAGCCTCAAAAGAAGTTTAAGTTAGTTAAAATTATCGACAAAAATATTGACTAAGTACCCTACATAATAGATTTGCATGGCTGCACACATTTCGACCAAATCTTAATAGTTCATTAGATACAAACTTGTATCTAATGAACTATTAAGATTTGATGCTGACTAAAGATATATAGTAATGCAAAAAAATTTTAGTTTGAATTGTTAGTTTGAATAACAAAAGATTTTTATATGTTTGGGCGCACATATCTTTTCACAACCACGATCCTTTTTTATTATTATCATTACAGTGCCATCGCCAAACAGATTAATATTGACTATTTTTATATAAATTAAATCGTGTTGAACAGTTGGTCACTCCTGTTTTATTTTATCGTTCCAGACGCGATTATGCGTCCAAGGCATGATGCGTGAAGTAAATGATTTAAACAGTTTTAAAATTTTATATTATATCCAGGAGCCGCTTTGAGACTGTTATCTTTGAATTTAGATGTATGTATACTTTCAATTTAAGATTATTTACATTTAAAACGAGGAAAAACAAGACAAGTCACATAAGAACGCAAATGCGCGTCCATGGCACCGGAAAAAAGTTTGCTAGGACGCGAATTCGCGTCTAAGGCACTGAAGTTAAAGCACCATTCTTAAGATCCAGGTCAGGAAGGTATCTGTGTATTTAACTACACAATCAAAACTGTAAGTCTAAAGGTTTTATTACGCATACTATCTATGCAATTACACGCTAGTTAGAGAATACCACAAAGAAACGAAAATAGTTTTCAGTCTGTAAAACTGGTTCTCCTTTTCATACGCACACTCATAAAACATGCGTTGGAAAAATATAATTAGAGTCGAGAGAAAAAATGTATAAAGTTATATTCCAAGCGGCTAATTGAGTTGACGTCCTGCGTTTCATGAGTGGTCTGGTGCCTAAGTATTCTATGCTTAAGTGACCCCTTGGCGAAGACGAGAGGCGTACGTAGCGTACCGAATTCGGTGCAAGGGCTGCCACTTGTGTGATTTATTGAAATAAATACCTGAAGTGCTGTTTTTGAGTCATCATTCATATCTATATCATTTATGATTAATAACTGGGATACAAATCATATTTTTTTCAACAAAGTACTTCGAATTAATAAATAATATATACAAATTTAATAGAAAAAACACTTTCTGATTTTAAAACACATTGTCCTTATAATTTTGTATTTTATTCTTCTTCTTTGATAATTGCGGCTTCCAGTTATTACTTGGAAACTGATTTTGTCCATGGACATTAACAAAAGAACTACACTCATGTCGTGTGTTATAATCACCTTACAAGTGAGTGTCAAACAATGTCGTCATGAATTATGAGTATAAATACCACCGTACCTACATTAGGTTATCCAGAGAATCGTTTTGTAGCTAAATAAATAAATAATAGTCAACTGCAAAATTTATTTTCAAAATGATATTTGTGACATAATCATTGTAACTTTGATAAATTAAAATATTATCTGATAGTTAAGAAAATATTAAATTTTATAACATAAATTTATAAATGAATATATTACGTTTAAACAGTTTCGGTAACAGAGTTTAAGTTGTCTTAGTCTATTTGCAAAAAAAATATTTAAAACTAATTTATATATGTTATATACATAAATAACATTCATGTTAATATGAAAATGTCAATTCTGAAACAAAAACAAAAATTAAATAACAAATTAATAAAGAAAATTACCGACTGCCAGCCCTATTCCTAGCGTAACGAATGACCTTTATTTCCCTGACTCCAGGATATTTCTTGCCGGACAGTAAACCGCATTTCACGCGTAGACTTCGGCTTTTGCTTCAAATATACTCTGTATCGTGTGTGGTCTATCTTAGAACTGCGTCATTTCTATATGCAAGCGATATCTTATTTCAAGACTATGCCTGTGTTTGAAGGGGGTTTTATTTCCATCACACATATTTCAGCAATACTAGGTACCCTACAACTAAGTATAAGTAAATAAGGGCGTAGAAACTTGTAGATGAAAGTAGATGATAGATTTAGAGGAGGATAACATTTACATTTTTCCCCGTGTGGGTCCGGGCTCCTTTGCAGAAAAGACCGTCTGCCTTCCTGCCAGGCAGCTCGTAAAAGGCGAGCATAGGCTTACCGTCACTAACACCGTGACATCTGATTAGGTGGTAGAGTTTCGCAGCGACTCACCCAGATTGGTACCACCGCCTTACCTATTCCTGCCGCTATAACGTCATGACGTGTTCCGGTTTGGAGGGAAAGGTAGTCGGTAAACTTACTTTTGCTCAAGGCCTAACATCCCAAGCTCAGGTTGGCAGCGCACCATTACCATCTTTGATGTCTCTAGGCGGTGTGAATTTCTTACTATCAGGAAATCCGTCTGCTTGTTTGCCTTCCAATATCATTAAAAAATGATAGTACTATATAGTACTTTCAAACTGATAATTAAAGCGATTCGTGCAAAATTATTCCCTAACCGTTCCAAAATATCAAAAATGCACAACGTTAATATTCAAGTTTCCACTTCTGCCAGCACTCCCGGAGTGCAAACCGTCTGATTTTAAATAGATAAAGTGATTGAAGAGTAAGGTATATATGTATGTTTTATAATCGTGCGGATCGAGGACGGGCCGCTAGTTTGAATTAAAATAATAAATGAAAAATACACACAATAAAACACTTGTTTCATGTTTGAAATAAGCTTTTTATTTGAAGCGTTTTATGTAAGGTAACCTAATTCTTCAATGATTTTATCAAGTGAAGTAAACAAAGAGTTTGTTATATATATACGCTAAATTAAATAAAAAAATACTTTTCTTTTTTTTATAAACCTTAACCTTTAAGGAATGAGTACGCTCTTTTCTTGAAGGTTCCTAAGTCATAATGGTTTGGGAATACCGCCCTCGGTAACCGATTCCACAGAGGTGTTATACGGGGTAAAAAATGTCTTCGGAATCGCACAGTAGTAGATCGCCACGCATTGACATGATGGGCATGATACCTTAAGCTCTGACGCGATGTCCGAAGGTGGAAATCAGCGGCTGGAATTACACCAAACAAAATTAAATGATAGATGCGGTAGAGAATGCTGAATGACCCAACATCTCTACGCAACGCCAAGGAATCAAGCCGATTGGTAATTGCCCGGTCTTTGACAATTCGAATTGCTCTACGTTGAATGCGGTCAAACGGAAGGAGCTGGTACTGTGGAGCCCCTGCCTAGAGTTGAGAACAGTACTCCGTATGAGGCAGAATTTGCGCTTTATATAGTTGTAAGCGATGGGTCGGCTTGAAATACTGTCTCACTTTACTGAGCACACCAAGTTTTTTAAAGGCTATTTTAGCCTTCTCCTCCAGATGACCACGAAATTGAACATTACTCGAAATGTCAACGCCCAGTATGCCAATGCAGGCTGTGGCAGAAAGGGAAACGCTCTCAAATCGATGCGACAAAGGGAAGTCTTTTTAGCGGAAAACGCGCAAGCTTGTGTCTTGTTAGGGTTAAATTGAACCAGATTCTGTTGGATCCTAAACGAAATTTCAAACCCCACCAGCCCCACCAGTGGGCGATGGGGTCTTCACGTCCCTACGCCAAACGTAACGTAATACGTTTTCTTGTGGATATCTTATATTTCATGTATTGGTTTTATTTTTATTGCTCTTATTCTATTCTGAAATTATTAAGTATATGAAATATATTTTATGTTCAGTGCTATCGCTTACTAAGTATAAATTTAATTTCAATCGTTATTTAAAATTTGCTTTCAAAGCATATTTTCCATCTTTAGAGTCTGTACAACAAAAACTAGTGAAATACGATTGTTTTAATGGAAATACCAAGTCAAAAGGATTTCAGACCACTGTTGACCCACATCCGACTTCACTCTCACGCAGTTTCCTGGCGTAAGTTTAAGCAGGCTCTTGTAAGAACAATATGCTTTTTATTGTTAAGCAAAAAGCAAAACAAGTGCATGAATTTATTTAGTTATTCAGTTGTTTTTAATTGTTTGTGTACAGAGTTTATATTTGTTGTAGTTTTTTGTTTAAAAGAATAAATGTCTTGTCGTGGAAAGAATGACAAATGAAAGATTGACAAAGCAGATATACAATACGAATGTGGATGGATGTAGGTACCCGGGGAGACCAAGGCTGACATTTCACGATCAGATCAATCGGATATTATCCGAGGGTGGTGTCAAGAGTCTCCGAAACCGGCGTGTTTGTATAAAAAGGGTTATGAATGTGAAGGAAGCAAGTCTGTCAGGATCGTGAGGTCTGGCACTCGATACTTTCTGCCTACCCCGTAAGGGACTTGGCGTGAAGATATGTATGTATGTTCTTTGTTTAAAGATCGCTTTTGTGGTCTAGCGGTCCAGAGGCGGAGTTGACTTTTCGAGGGTTTGATCACCGGGTCGGGCGACAAAAACGGAAAACGTGTATTTTTAATTTTCCAATAAAGATAAAGTTGCCCGCGATTGGCT